>APFE030525671.1:1272-16463 GCA_000404065.3 Pinus taeda
GTAAATGAAATATTTACACACAGTGGTGTAAAATTTCATAGGAGGCAGAGTAAATCTTGTGAAAATGTTTTGGTGAATCCCTCTGAGTAAAAGAGGATGAATATGTAAGTGTTTTTGCTTAAGAATAGAAATCATTTTATGGTGGTGAAATACTCTGTGCTCTGTAATTATTTTTAAAAGACTTCTTTGTGCAAAAAGATCCTGGTGTAAGGAAAACAGAGCATTGCCTCTGTGTTTTATTTTGTGGTTTTGGTATTTTCCCATCCCAAACAAAAAAAATACCCAACATCTGGTTGATACACATTCCGAGTGGTTGGTACTACTGTATTCGTGGTGCTATGTTCCATTGATGCCGTTGCTGTTCAGTGTATGGCCTTTCGGTATGACAGTTGCTATAGGTAAAGCCGGGTGCGCCTGCCATCGAGAGGTTTGAGATTATATATATATATAATTTTTAATGTTTTATATATTAAATATAGGTATAATCTAATTTATAAACTAAATAATTTTTTTATAGTTAATTTTAATAAATTTTATAGAATATTTTAAAAAACTTCAGTTTGAGTTTGAGTTTTAAGATGTTTACTTTTACTTCAGGTAAATTTTTCAAAAAAATGTATTTTGAAAAAAAATCACATTCATCTATAAAATAATCTATACACTAAAGACATAAATTATTTAATATATTATTTATTCTTGAAATTAAATAATATATTTTTTGTTTTTCTATTTTAATTTCATTTTGATTTAAAAAAATATAAAAATTATCGTATAAATTTTTATTTTACTATATTATAATTAACCATATATTTTTTATTACTATTTTTTCAATTATATTAAATTTAAATCTAATTATTTACATTATTATATAAAAAAAATTATTATCATTATTTTTATCCCCAAAATGATGTGAAAGTGCAGCAACCCTAAACACCCTATAAAATATATAATTCATATACATATAGATGTATTGGCACATATGACAGTTGGTACTGTTACATTTATCAATACATATATTGCTTTAGTCAAGAGAAGGGGTCTGTGCATTACTTTATATTGAGTCGCTTATGTGTTTTATTAAATATATAACTATATACATATAAATGTATTCGCATACATGACAGTTGGCAGCGTCACATTTTTAAATACATATATCATTCATCAAAAGGTGTTTGTGCATTACTTTATATTGATTTGCTTGTGTTTTATTTTTTAATTTTTATAGGTTAAAAATAAGATTTTTCTTAATAAAAATATATCATTGTATTTTACAATAAATTTAATTAAAAATAGGAAAGAAAATATATTAATTAATGTATTCATAAATATGTTATTTTCTTCGTGACAATAGCAAATTAAATGTTTATCATTATTTGATTGAATCTAATTCGTTATTAAAAAAATTGTTTGCGTATATATTTTTTAGTTTTTTTGTAAGTTTTTATTGGCGAGGGACTATAGCACTTATTTCGTAGTCAAAATTTAAAGTGAATTGAATCTTGGTTATTTTTCTATGTTTTTGTAATTTTAAACAACGTTTTGGGAAAATATTGAATATTTTTTTTTATAAATTAAGAAATAATTTTCTATTTTCTGGAAATTTTCTTATATTTGATTGACTGAGTGAGTACTAATGAGACATAGCGATGAGACATAATTCCCATAGTGGAGGGTGATTTATTTTTGGTATTTTTCAATGCCTGAAAATCATTCTAAAATAAAAAAATTGCTAATTTTTTAGTAGCCATTATATAGGTGAGTGCTCTGACACTGTCATTTACACAATGCTCTAAGAAAATTCATTGATGAGTGCTATGACATTAACACAATGCTCTAAGAAGGTTCATCAACGAGTGCTATGACATTGACACAATGCTTTCAGAAGGTTCATCAATGAGTGCTAGGATATTGACACTGTGATAAGTACTGCTAGTGCATTTTTTTCTATTTTGAGTTAAACTTTTTTCATCTTAAACTTTTATAAATTTAACTGTGCGAGAGAACAGATGCATGGAGTTGTGAATCAGTTTGGAATGAAAAATGTCCAAAAAAAAGAGATATGTGCAGAGAAACACTTCCGCACTTGCATAGAGATTATATGAGAATATCTGAGAACATGCAATTTCTTAACATTAATCATTTCATTGTTTTATTTGATATATGAATAACAACTAAATGTAACTAGTTGAAAAGAGATGACGCAATTTTTGGAGTGACCAGACTTTCAAACGATGAAGTATTCCTCGAGAAAAAAAAAAACTACTAAAAACAATTGTGTGGAGTATGAAACAAAAACATTGTTCCATAATGTTTCATATCTTTGCATACATTTTCATATCTTCTATAGTAGAAAGCACTGCAAAATTTTGGGGCATGAAAAGTGTTGGTTAAATGTATATTTTCAGATTTTGTACATTAATCAATATTGATCGGTAAATTATTTCTTTTGGATTTATTTTCAAAATTGCTACGTTGGTCGTCCATGAATGCTAAAAGATAAACTCATGCTCTCATGCTTTTTGCACCTTAAGTATTAATTCTTTTCAAAACTTTAATTTCGAGTTCCACGGTCATCAATGTCAACATGCACATAAATATTAATGTTAACATGCACATAAATATTAATAGGCATATGAACACAATTTACAGACAGAATTATCTGTTCGATTTTCTCAGTCTAGCATCCCGTCTAGTCATATTTTTTTACCATTTTCTTATGATGATATTCGCCTTGTGTTGACCGTATAACAGAGGGTTTCTCGTTGTATAAGACATGGATGATGTTGAAACGTCTCAATTACAATATTTTCACTACTGACAGGAAATGTTGATACGTTGTCCAGAGTATGAAGGTGCCTCCCCTCTACTTCCTTGTTATTCGTCTACGTTTCGGTATTTTGTACAATGTATAAAATCTATGAACATCCAGGGTAATTGTATTCCACTTTGTTGAAATATGGAAACAAGAATATTCCAATTTAATTTGTTTTTGAACTAAATTGTGAATTGAATTTAGTCTTAATAGCTATTTGGAAATAATTAATTAATTAATTTTAAATTAATTAGTTGGATAAATTCAAGTTAGAAGTTTTTCTGAAGTCATGCAAGAGTTATCTCTTAAATTAAGGAGATAAGATTGAGTTATATTTGAGTTGTAATTAGTTAACTCATTTTACTGAGTTAAGTCCAGTTTAATTAGTTCCAAACTGTTTGAGGAACTAATAGTGAGTTAACAATCAGCTGATGCATTAATGCACTCAACTAGTGCTACTCCAGTTAACTGAAGATTCCCTCATCAGAAACTCATGCATGTATATTAGGAGAAAGACCTAGTTGAGATAAATGTTAAAGGACAATGTACTATCAGTTGCATGTGTTTTCTCATGGAGAAAACTCATGCATGCAGTCAAGTATTCATCCTTGAGGATTGTGCAGTTTTGAAGGCTTGATTTTCCACTTGGTAATAGGCAAATCATCCACAAGGAACAATGCAAGGAAATAGGAGCTTGGAGGGTAGAGAGGAAGGCTGGAGAGAAGCCAAGATTTTCTGTGAGGATTGTACTAAGAGCTGGCTAGCTGTGAAAGCTACGACTTTGTATAATTCCTATGTATTTCCACCATGTATGATAATACAATAGTGTGGGGTTTTTAACTGAGGCTTTCCCCAAAGTATTTTCATGTGTATTGTGCCATTGTTTCTTCTTCTTCTAGTTATATCGTTCAGCTCGATCTTTAAGCTTCTGCAAATTGATAGTAGAAGTAAGTTATAGTATTATGCTTTGATTTATATTGCATTATCGGGTTAACCTACAATTAGATTTTCTACACGGTATCGAAGTTGTGAACAGTATAATGAGAAGAGAATTCAAAGTTTGAAGTTCGGGGTTGTAGGTACAAATTGAATTCATATAATACTTCAAGGTTGGCCAATGGCATTCTATGGCTTGAGACTCGAGTATGCCTTGGAAGGTAGCTCGAATTAGATAGCATGGAAAGATAGAATGGAGGTTGTATTAGAAGACAATGGCTTGAAGGAATTCATTGATCAAGATATCCTAAAGCCAACTTCAACTAATGCACAAGAGTTGGCTGAGTGGATGAAGTGTGTGGTGAAGGCGAGATGGATCATCCTTGAGGGAGTTTGAGACCATATTGTCTCGAGTCCCCATGGGAAGGATACTCCATTTTCAATGTGGAAGACATTGAAGGACCTCTAATAGAATAGTAGCGACGAAAGGAAATTGGCACTCGAGGATAAGCTTCAAAGAATCAAGATGGAGAAGGGTGATACTATTTCCACATGTCTGAACAAGCTCACCACCTACAGAGATGAGGTTGGTAGTATGGGAATAACTACTGCGAATGATGATATGGTGAGCCTTGCTCTCCTTAGCCTTCCAAAGGGATGGAATAGCTACCAGGACTCTGTGAATGGAAGGGGGAAATTGCCATATTGGGAACAACTGTGGTTGGATCTTATGCAGGAGGAGATTAGGAGGAACACAGGAGATGGTTCTTCATCCAAAAATGATGATGAAGAAAATATGGCCTTAGAAAGTAAAGCGAGGAAATGGAAGGGGAAGACGTCCCATTTCAAATCGAATTCTTCTCATGGAAGGAAGAAGGGTGACATGTCTAAAGTAAGATGCTTTAATTTTCACAAGATGGGACAGTATGCAACTAATTGCCCATCAAAGAAGTCCAAGAAGGGATCCTCAGAAGGATCAGAAGGTGAGGCATTAGCATGCATGGTGTCATCGATGATGGGTTGTGTCTGGTATCTTAACAGTGGAGCGTCATTCCACATGACTGGTGATAAAAAATTATTCAGTGCCTTGGAGGAGAAAGACCGCAAGATGCGCATAGAGATGGGTGACGATAGAAGGTATAGTGTTTCATGAGTGGGCACGGTTTCTTTTTAGAGGGAGCATGGAGCTCCTCTCACCTTGACAGATGTGATGTATGTGCCTAGATTGAAGAAGAACTTGGTATCCATCACGATGTTGGAGGACAAGGGCTGCGATGTTGTCTTCAGTAAAGGAAAGGTGTTCCTAAGATACATAGCCACGGGTCAGACCAAGAGGATAGGGATTCTGGTGAAGAATCTCTATAAACTAGAGGTAGATGATTGTACATCATTGAGTACGAAAGCAGAATTGGTGCAAAGCCAAGACATTGGTGAGTTGTGGCACAGGGAGTTGGGCCATTTTCTTCATGGGGCTTTGAAGATAATGCGACAGATATCTACAGGACTTCCCAAAGGTAAACTTGAGCAATTTGACACATGCAAAGGTTGTACCTTGGGAAAGTACACCAAGTCTTTCTTTCATGATCGAGACAATCGAGTAGAGGCTATCTTAGAGCGAGTTCATACTCATTTGTGTGGACCATTCTTGACGGCATCCACAGGGAAGCAAAGGTATTATGTGATTTTCATTGATGAATATTCTCGTAGATGCTGGATTTATTTCATGCAGAAGAAGGACCAAACTTTCACAAAGTTTTGTGAGTTCAAAGCTTTGGTCAAGAAAGAGTCAGGGAAGAATATCAAGGCCTTGAGAAGCAACAACAGTGGAGACTATGTCTCTTAAGAGTTTAAGGACTTCTGTGTAGTGGAAGGAATTAAAAGAGAGTTTATGACACCTCATAACCCATAGCAAAATAGGGTGGTCGAGCAGAAGAACAGAACTATTGTAGGGGCAGCACGGGCAATGCTGCATGACCAAGGCCTACCACTTCACTTGTGGACTGAGGCATGAAACACAATCGTCTATTTGTAGAATAGAAGCCCGCATTGCATACTTGGGATGAAGACACCAGAGGAAGCTTTCTTTGGTAAGAGACCCGATGTGGGTCACTTCAGGATATTTGGCTCACCGGTATATTTCTATGTGACAAAGGATGCACGGAAGAAGCTTGAGCCGACAGTAGAGTTGGGGATATTTGTGGGTTACATTGATACAACTCACAACTATTGGGTGTACTTGCCTACCAGTCGGAGGACAGTGGTTCACAGAGATCTCAAGTTTGATGAGTTGAAGGCCATGCAAGTTTCCCTTGAGACGGAGCTCCAACTATAGGCTGTGGAGGAACTATTGGTTCCTAAGGAGGAGGAGCCTCAAATTGATGTGGAGCAGCTGCTTGTAGAGGTTCCAAGAGTGGAGACATCCACTTAAGAAAAGTCTTCCACAAATGGACGAAAGCGCACAAGAGAAGTTGACAAATTGTTGGAGGATGCGAGAGAGAATGTGGGAGCACCATCTTCTCAACGCAGACAAAGGAGGTCACCTGAGAGATACACTGGATACATGGACCTTGCTGGGGAATGTGTTGAGACCGAGCCATCTTCCTTTGAGGAAGCAGTGTAACAACCAATTTGGATTGATGCTATGGTGGAGGAGTATGACTCCATACTTTGTAACAGTGTTTGGGACGTGGTTCTGAGACCGAAGAACAAGTCAGTTGTGAGATCTCGTTGGCTTTACAAGATAAATAAAGCTGTTGATGGTAGTGTGGAGAAGCATAAGGCAAGATTTGTTGCCAGTGGATTTTCATAGGTTGAGAGGATCATGTTGCCACAATATATTTCAACGGAGGAGAAAGATGTTGAGATTTTGACAAAGGCATTGTCAAAGTGTAAATTCGAGTTCCATAGAGACAGGATCGTGGTGGCAGATAATCCCTTTCTTAATGAGAGGGAATGTTGAAATATGGCAACAAGAATATTCTAATTTAAATTTTCCTTGAATTAAATTGTGAATTAAAATCTAATTTAGTCTTAACAGCTACTTGGAAATAATTAATTAATTTATTTTAAATTAATTAGTTGGAGAAATTCAATTAGAAGTCTTTTTGAAGTCATGCAAGAGTTATCCCTTAAATTTAAGGAGATAATATTGAGTTATATTTGAGTTGTAATTAGTTAACTCAGTTTACTGAGTTAAGTCCAGTTAAATTAGTTCCAAACTGTTTGAGAAACTAATAGTGAGTTAAGAGTCAGTTGATGCATTAACGCACTCAACTAGTGCTACTTTAGTTAACTGAAGATTCCCTCATCATAATCTCATGCATGTCTATTCTGAGAAAAACCCAATTGAGATAAATGTTCAAGGATAGTGTACTATCAGTTGCATATGTTTTCTCATGGATAAAACTCATGCATGTAATCAAGGATTCATCCTTGAGGATTGCACAGTTTTGAAGGCTTGGTTTTCCACTTGGTAATAGGAAAATTATCCACAAGGAAAAACGAAAGAAAATAGGAGCTTGGAGGGCAGAGAGGAAGGCTGGAGAGAAGCCAAGATTGCTTGTGAGCATCTTTGAGGATTGTACTAAGAGTTGGCTAGCTATGAGAGCTAAGGCTTTGTATAATTCCTATGTATTTCCACCATGTATGATAATACAATAGTGTGGGGTTTTTAGCTAAGGCTTTCCTGAAAGTATTTTCATGTGTATTGTGCCATTGTTTCTTCTTCTTCTAGTTATATTATTCAACTTGATCTTTAATCTTCCACAAATTGATAGTAGAAGTAGGTTATAGTATTCTTCTTTGATTTATATCATATTATCGGGTTAATCTACCATCATATTTTCTACACACCCCTCACCCCACCCCACCTAAGTAAGAGGCCTATAATTACATTAATTCTAGCATTATTATGCAAACAAATACCATAATAGTGCCAGTGTTAGTGTTAGAGAACTTAAAGATGGAATTGATATTAGTAAAAATAACTACAAAGCTTTGATAATGAAAATAATAGAAGTTATTTATTCTCTCATTCCCTTTGTGTTTGCGACACATAACCTTTGGTTTGGTATGATGTTTAGATCTAAAAAATATGTCCAAGACCTGTAAGTGTGGTGCTACAGAGGAAGCGCAATTAAAACATATAACATCTTTGTACTCCACATGTGGGAAAATGCGTGCAGGCAAGAAACATTATGTAGGAGAACATGTATGTGAAACAAATAACATAAATTTTTATCCACAATTTTCATACCTCTGTGGGTGGCTTTGAATGAAAGTTTTTTCTACATATCCACACTTTGAACTCTGGGGCGGTTCCTATCGTTAGGAAGTATATGATTTCTTCAAAGTGACCATCTGCGACGTGCACTACAAATAGTTGTACGTCAAGCAATCTCTCCTCCAAATTAGTGGGCTCTTCACCTATTTCAATGCGCGACAGATGGCCTGGTCCTATTTTTAGTCATACAGGCCTCACAATGACCTCAAAATCATACTCCTGGAATAATAACAACCACCTATAGATTCTCCCCCGCAACACAGGCTTTGACTGGGTATTTCAATGTAGAATGATCGGTATATATCTTAAAATGTCCACCCAACAAATAGTGTCTAAACATTTCGAGTGTGTATACCATGGCTAACCCTTCACATTCGGTGGTGGAATAGTTCTTCTCAGCCTTGGATAACCTCCTGCTTGCAAATGCTATAGGATGGTCCAATTCTCCTCTACTAGCCTGTGTCAGTACTACTCCCAGTGATATACATGACGGATCTACATGTATGTGAAACTCCTTCTTCCAATCTGGGAAGACTAAAATCGGTCCAATGACCATTTTTTCTTTCAATACATCCAGGGTATTTTGACAGTCCTCATTCTAAGAGAACGTGACATCCTTTCTAAAAAACTTCTCCACATGCATGGTGATCTGGGCATATCCTGTGATAAACTTCCTATAATACCCAATATGTCCTAAGGTTGTGTGTAACTATTTTACACTCCTCGGTGCCTCTAAGTTAAGTATCACTTCTATCTTCATGGGATCTACCATCAGTCCCTATCTACAAACCACACGACCTAGCAAAGGTCCTAAGAGGAACAAAAAACAAGAATTTCTTCAAATTGAGCACAATATGGTACCTTTGACAAGTATGTAGCATCAGACATGAATTTTCCACATGGCATTTCACTAACCCAAACATAGTCCAGTCATCAAAGTACACCTCCATAAACTAATGAATGAATTCTTTGAATGCAACAATGACTATGAGGGAAACAATTGTTGGCGCATTCTTGAATCCGAAAGGCATTACAGTGTACTGAAAACATCCCCATTCAGTCGTGAAGGCCGTCTTGCTTCCATGCTGAGGTGTGATTTTGATCTAATGGTACCCAGAGAACCCATCAGTGAAGGAGTACACTTCCTAACCACCTACATTATCCAATACCTCATCAGTAAATAGAGTTAGGAAATGATCATGTATGCAAGCATCATTTAACTTCCTGAGATCTACACATATCCTTATTTCATCCTTCTACTTCTTTTCCTATACCACCATTGGGTTTACCCAATCAAATTCTTCTACGAGCTCAATGATTCCTACCACAAGCATCTTGTCTAGCTCTAAGTGGACCTTCTCCTTATACTTCGGATTGAGATGGTAAGGTATTTTCTTAGCCAGCTTCGTATCAAGTTTTACATGATCTTCATAATGCCCAATTATCCTATTATCCCCTTTAGCTCTGTAAACTTGGTAGGGAAAAAATCTTGGTATTCCCGGAGCAATTTGATGACCTTATCTACCATCACGTCATCTCAGTAATCTCCATCTTTCATGAATTTGGGCCCCACTTTCGTACCAATATTTACATATTTCATTTTCAATGTCGCGGTTATATCATGATTCTCAATTTGCAGTCCCTCGACCTCACGGTGACCCTTGGTTTCAAGGATATTTATCTTTCATGGATCCTCATCTTCCTCTTCAGTAGTCATGTTATAGAATTCCAACATGTGTTTCAACTTATTAGTCTAATCGGGTTGGATTAGATACGAAGGATCTTGTCGTATCCTAAAGATTGCTGCTTTAACTTCTTGTAGTGCTTCGTCAATACAGTAAAACCCATCTTTGAAGTTGAAAATCATTATGAATACTTCTCACAAAACATCCCATTCACCTATGCCATGGTAGAGCTCTATCTCCAAGTACTAGTTCATTGGGATGACATCCAAGGTATGACAGAACAAGTGCGCCCATTCAGGTTGGGGTTTCACTCAATAAGCCTTAGCCCATTTGGGCAAGTGTGCACATGGATCATCCTTCCCATGATATTTTTCTGTCATTCATACCTTCGGCTTCCAAAACTGTGTTCTTAGCATCCTCCTACACTCATGCCAATCATAAAAACTATCCTTATGTGTACCACACCATCTTGCAGGCATAGCGCACAATTTCGAGTCCAAAGTTAGGAAGCGCTTATTTTCTAGTACCTCCCTCTCAAATGCATCCAAAAATACATCTACACCATTCAGGCCATCATAAGTGGGTATATTTCTTACTTCTGACAATACACAACGCAGCAACCAGGACATGATGTTACTGCTCAGCATGGTTACTTCAAGTAACCGATTATTCCAGCACTGTAATTCTTCATCAGAGTCTGAGGTGCAGGAACTCCCACGATCCAATGTAATTCACCCATCCACTATTGGATTCACCTAATCTTTGTCTTGCGTTGCTATCTTATATATGTAGTCCAAATCGTCATCGCTTTCATAATTGAGGACTGGTTCAATATAGCGCAATCCTTCAGCAAGATCTAGGGGTACTATTATGCGAAGTGATTTCTTTTCAAATATCATGGTTTGCTTCTTTAGGTTGATTACCCCATTCATGTTAGTATCCCAATCAATTCCAAGGAGTGCAGGGTATGGGTTGCTATCATCCACAATTTCTATCACTTCAAAGTCAACCAATGCACTCACGCCTTGAATATCTATAATCACTCATTGTAGTCGTCCCATGGGGATGATCTTATGTTGATTTTCCATCGTTAATGGAATCGGATACCACTATACCGCAGGTCTCCCCATCCACTCCAATGTCTATTTTGGTGAAATTTTCGCGTCTAACCCCATATCCAAAATAACCTAATCCATTTCATATTCCCCTATTTGCATGGTCAGTCTCATCTCATGCCCTATTCTTGCTTTATACTGACCAATCTTTTGCACCACGTGTGGATCACCCATAGTTCTTTCGGCACATCTATTTATAAGTT
Source organism: Pinus taeda (assembly GCA_000404065.3). Taxonomy (NCBI): domain Eukaryota; kingdom Viridiplantae; phylum Streptophyta; class Pinopsida; order Pinales; family Pinaceae; genus Pinus; species Pinus taeda. The sequence continues at coordinate 12,306 of APFE030525671.1, forward strand.
CCTATAACCCTTTCATAGCCTTGCTATCGTGGAACAGCTTCATGTAGGTCTCTAGAAAGGTTGTAAGCATAGAAGGGTCCACTTCCCGATCAGGCTTATCCTTGCTCCCGAAGGTAGAGGACTCAGTGAAGCTCTTCTTTGCTTCCATGAATGTTTTATGTGTGCAATCCAAATCAAATTCAACCTCCTTTGTCATAGCTTTGTGAACCCATGCACTGTCTTCACGTTGTTTCCCCTTATCATTGCCCATTGCAATTCCACTTCGGAGCACTATATTCACATTCATATCCTCTTCGCGAGGCTCAGACCTCATCATCTATAGGTTCTAAGTTGGTTGAGGTGGTAGCACCCCTTTGTCGCATATCCTCGCTATCAGCGTAGGACAATCTTCGGTCTCATGATCAAACTGAGTAAAATATTTACACGATGAACACGATGAGTTAGTGTGTTCATGGTCATAGTGTCCTGGTCCTCCATAGTTGTAGTAGATTAGTTGTCCCCAACCTCTACCAGGTCCTCCTCTACCTCAGCCTCATCCATGCACCTGAAAGCCTGTTCGTGCCATCCCACCACTCTAGTGAGGGGGCTGCGTTTCTTCCTGAACCTTATAGGTAGGATTTTTGTCCATCATCAATTCATAACTTCTGCAGTTGCGCTCATCATGCCCTACTGACCTACAGAAGTTGCAGAATAGTTGTTGTGGTGTTTATATAAACTTTTGTAACAAATGACAGTTATTTGTAGTATGTTTCACTGCTACCTGGCATATAGCACTCCACAACACATGCCCCGCACTCGGTCCTGCTTGGGCTTTCGCCGTCAAAGGAATTGGTCCTCCTCTTGCAATACAGTTTGCAAAGACCAAGTAGTTGTCTTCATCATGCCCTTGACCTTTACATTTCAGGAACCATACCTCTTTGTGCACCTCCGGTCGAACTATTTTGTGTTGCTTCAAACTTTTCATTTCAAGGCAAAGATTTTGCAAATGCGCATGGATCTGTTGAACCCGTAGATTCGAATCATGCATCGGTGTTTCATGCAGTCCCATTGAAATTTCGAAGGCCTATGCCTCAGTCATAATCTTTTGTTGTGATAGTTGAACCCTTAGGTGATGTCCTATCACTGGAATCAAACTAAGAAAGAGGTAGAAGACTGGCCAATTAACCAATATAATCACATATATTTGCACATCACATAAACATTGTAAATTAAACCCAAAATGCAATATAATTAGATGCAATAACATGAAAAAAATACAAAGAATTTGTAGAATAATTCTCTTTATTGATATCTTCAGTTTGATATAGACTCTATCCACCCTGCACACATAGCTACAGGGGTCTGTCAAGTCAGCTGCAAACTTCCACCCTAGGCCTCCGCGCACTCAGTTATAGAGGCTCTACCTATGCGAAGACCCAAAACACTTAAGATTATCTACCAAGACTCCAAACTTGTCTACTCCTTACTAACTTAAAAACTACTTAGAGCTTACTTACATAGATCCTTTTATACAATCTGATGGTCCACAGACCATAGATAGATCTTTACAACTGACTTTACACTTTACAAAATAAGGGCAGACAACCCTTTATGACTCATGACACCTTCGCGCTCCACGACCAAAAAATACAAAGGCTTTATGAATTTATTACAAAATTGACCCAAAACATGGCTTTTAGCCCCAAAACTATCAGTGAGGGAACCCATTCCCAGCAAGAGATATTAATCTTCCTAAGAATATGGGCAATCCTATCCAGGGTTCCTTGGATATATGGGAGATGAACCTTAGAGATAGGATCAGCATGAGTGGGTTTAACTCTAGGTGCTTTGTTGGCCCCCTTAAGACCTATTGTTAACACAATAAGCAGACCTACCTACCTTCTTGCAAAATTACTTTCTCAAAATATTAAACGTCTTGTTGGTCACATTGATTCTTTTGTTAAAGACTCTACCTCCTTTGTTCAAGAGTGGAGAGATGTCAGATTGGAACCAGGATATTTGCTGGTTAGTTTTGATGTCATATCCTTATTCACCAAAATTTCCATCCAAGAATCCATTGACATCATAAATCCCATCTCCGACAAAGACACTATCAAGTTAGTTGATATTTGCCTCACTTCGACTTTCTTCAGTTTTCAGGGTGAATTTTATGAGAAATCTTGTGGTGTTTCCATGGGATCCCCTCTTTCACCCATCGTCACTAACTTGTTTATGGAATATTTTGAGACCAAGGCCTGAACCATTGCTCAATTTCACCCTAAAAAATGGAAAAGGTTCATTGATGATACCTCTATCATTTGGTCTCATGGTTGTCAGAAATTGGATCTGTTCCTTAACCACCTTAATTCTCAATCAGAATTTGTCAAGTTCAAGATGGAAGTTGAGGAGAATGGTTTCCTTCCCTTTCTAGACATTCTCCTTTCTAGGAGAGAAGATGGTTCCATCTGTCACTGAGTCTTTAGGAAAAAGACTCACACTGAACAATATCTTCATGCAAGCTCCCATCATTTCCCAGATCATAAATTCGGGGTTCTCAACATTCTTGCCACCCATGCTCTAAGAATCTCTTATGATAGCTACCTTGATCAAGAGAAATCCTATCTTCTTGAAGTTTTAAAAAATAATGGGTATAACATACCTCTAAGCCTCAAGGCCTTTCACAAATCCAACAAAGAGCCTAGATTTAAACCCGCTCATGTTGATCCTATCTCTAAGGTTCATCTCCCATATATCCAAGGACCCATAGATAAGATTGCCCATATTCTTAGGAAGATTAATGTCTCTACTTCATTAAAAAAACTCAATAGAATTAAGAATTCTCTTAGATTTGTTAAGGACCCTATTGATCGTAAAGAGATAAAGGAAGCCTACCTTGTTCCTTGATCATGTGGTATCCCCTATATTGGAGAAACGTGTAGGTCTATTAAACATAGGATTAATGAGCATGTTGTTGACATTAGACACAATTGTTCCTACACATCAGCCCTTGTCGAACATGTAGAGAAATCAAAACACCATGTCTACTTTGAAGACTCGAAATTCATTTCTAGGGTTGATCATTTCCACCATAGGAAACTTAGGGAAGCGATTGAAATCGAAAGGCATGCCAGTAACCTTAATAGGGATGATGGGTGGAAATTAGGTAAAAGCTGGATTCCAGCCCTCTCATCATGGCTCCTCCTCCTCCTCCTCTCTCTCTCTCTCTCTCTCTCTCTCTCTCTCTCTCTTTCTCCCTCTGTCTCCCCCTAATTTTCTCCTTTCCTCTTCTACTTTTTCCCTATTTTCTTTTTTAATTATCTTTATCTTCCTTTTTCTAATATGATCATTTTATTATATATTTTTTAACGTCCATTTTTTTTTTCCTAAATTGATTTCACTTTGCTCTAAATAATATTTGTAGCTATTAATATTTCAATTAACCTTTATAGTTATCTCTGCTTTCCTACTATTTAAGGACAAGTAATCCTTTAATTAGGAATAATCATATTAAATGGACAACATTAATAAATTATTCTTATTAGAGAAATTGATAATATTAATAAATTATCACTAAATATAGTGAAATATTTATTTAATTTTTTAATTTCTTTATTTTAAATCTATTGTTAAGATATATATATATATATTGTGTGTGTGGTGTGTGTGTGTGTGTGTGTGTGTGTGTGTGTGTGTGTTGTGGTGTGTGTGGGTGTGTGTGTGTGTGTGTGGTGTGTGTGGTGTGTGTGTGTGTGTGTGTATGTATGTTATGTATGTATGTAATGTAATAACAGCTAGTTTTTCAAGCAATTTATTTTAATTTAATAAGTCAAATTATATTATATAAATTAACTATTACCATATAAATTGATATCGTTAAATTATTATTTTATAATATGGAAATTAAATAGTTAATTATCACATAAAAACTAGTTTTTAACTAAATTTTGAATTATTAAACAGATAGTCCCTTACCACGTTTCCTTAAAATATTATTTTGCCAATGGCTAATTTTCAACGGCTATCTTTGGGCAATGATGCATCCATGCTATTTATTCCTTTAGATATATTGATTTCTCACCTTGTCCTAAGGATGAACCACATTAGTTGGTTCGAAATGTCGACCAAATCCTAACGATGTGATTAATCCGAAAGACTTATATCTACAATATGGATCACAAA
>APFE030525675.1:0-12511 GCA_000404065.3 Pinus taeda
TGAAGTGAAATGCTAAAAGTGAATCAATAATATATATATTAAATTTCTATGTTCCTTACTTTCATTGTAGTATTTATTTCAACATTGTACAAAAGAAACAATCAAAGTGACATCGCCACCATATGACTCTTGTCTACATTTTACATCAAATATTAGTACAACTAAATTTTACTTCACATTTTTTTTTTTTTTTCATAGCACTTAATCATAAGAAACACATTCAAAAAGACGTAAAAAACTAACTCATTATTTTATTTTATAATTAATTTTTCTAATATATTGTGTAATCTTAATTGATATGATTGTCAATATATTTATAATAATATTTAATTGATTTTAAATTTTTGTCGGTGGAGTTTAATTATTGGATGTTTGTTTTTTAAATAATTTTCATTATAATAATTTAAAGTGAATTTTGTGAGTATAATTGAATGGTGTTTTTAATTATATAAATAATTGTAATATTTTTAAAAAAGTTTTTTAAAACACTGCTGATTGTTAATTATATAATTATGGAAATTAATTTAAAATTTAAAAAATTTAAAGAATTCTCATAATTAAATTATTTAAAACTTTTCTTTAAACTTTGACAAAAATGTAAATAACCCAAAGCCACATAAATATTATTTTCTTTTTATACAAAAATATTTTGTGAGTTGTTAGACCGATGAGAGGAGAATTGTGGGAAATCTGAAATGCATTTCAACATGAGGGACAGAATTAGGATTGAAAAGATGAAAGACATGGCCTTGACTTTCCATCATAACCAAATTAGCGTCTTTGCCTACCTTCTTTAAAGCTTTGTAGTACACAATTCCACCATCTATCAGTAGATCCTTTTTTGGCACAAATACAAGTACTTGACCATACTTAATGGGGGAGAACAGGGTCCAACTGGGTCATAAATGGGGTGGTATTTATCTGCCCCCATAGGGAGCGTGATTTTCAATATGGAACCCATCAACTTTTTAAAACCCTACACCTCCATCCCAATGCCCACTCTGCATCCAATTCGACTTAGACTAATGGAGAAATGTGGAGAATTCTAAATTATTTTATTATTAGTCTCATTGTGCTTAATTTTTATTTTTTTATTTTTTTCATTAAGGCTATGCAAAAAGTGTTTTTAGTGGATTAAGTTGTGAAAAAATTTGGAAATTTCTGCTCTTCTTTCCCATAATGGCTAATCCTCTTACGTAAACCTATTCAAATGAGTTGAATAAGCTATATGGCTCCAATTATGTAAATTGAAAACTTTGCTGGCAGGATACAAGGTGTGCTCCATAAAAAGTGGAGAGGAAGGGAAGTCAAATGTCGTTATAGGTGTAACATATGCGTCATCTCAAGACTGGGAGAAGAGAGAGAATAAGTTGAAAGTGTTGTTAAGGATGTCTATGAAGGAAAATATCATTCCCCATATTCAAGATTGAAAGACTTCTAATGAAATGTGGAATACAAAAAGACTTGTATGAGTCCAAAAATACAAAGGCCTGGGGTCCTCTCTTTGAAAAGAAAGGTCCTCTCCATTAATATGGAAAAAAATGAAACCATAAGTAATGTTATTTCAAAAATTAAAGATTTGAAAGATAAGCAGGGAGACATAAGAGAATTTGTATCTAACATTGATCTTGTAACTATAAATTTAAATTGAATGTTAGATGAATACTAGATGTTCATTACAGGTCTTACAACAAGGGAGAGAGCTCCCAATTTTGATGAGTTAGAAAGTATATTAATGCGGGAGGAAGAACTATGAAGAAATATAAGGCCTCAAAGTTCGAATTTGACATTGATGGTGAAGGGAAAACAACCTTCCAAGGGAAATCCATGAGAAGGAAAAAAATGAGGAAAGCCACCACAAATAAAGTAATAATTTGGAAAACCATCTTATACAAAGCCTCAAAAAGACATGATACCTTCTAAGGATGATGTTAGAATGAAATTTTAAAAAGGTGGAAACCTCAACATCATTCTAGAGATTATTTTAAAAGAAATAATGATGAATCTAAATATAGAAATATAAGGGACAAAGGTCATTTCATTGATGGAGGAGAAGTTATTAATAATGTCTTTATGAATCTTTGATTATTTATTTCAAATGATGCACTATCTACTAAAACCAATAATTCAAAAGCATGGTTTGTTGACTATGGAGCCTCTATTCACATGTCTCGCAATAAAAATTTGTTTGAAATTTTCCATGAAACCAACAACGGTGCAAATATATATCTTGGTGATGGTCATTCATACTGGATTAAAGGGCATGGTGATGTTCCTGTAACATTACCAAACAGATTCATATTGTAATGTATGTATTGCGACATTAAGAATAATATAATCTATGTTTCTACCATAACAAAACAAAATTTAAAGGAAGAATTTGTGAAGTCACACTCTGGTGAAAGATGTGCAATATCACTTCATGGTTGTTTCCAAAGGTGTGAGATTTGAAGGCTTATATAGGCTATATGTGACAAGAAAAAATCATCAAGTATTAGAGCTCACAACCATGACAACAAAAGCTCTTTGGTACCAAAGATATGACCACCTTAATTATCATGACTTGTCTCTACTTAAAAAAAAAATGGTAGAGGGACTTCCATTATTAAAGAATGAGCATTTTGCATGTGAAGGGTGTGCATTAGGGAAAATGCATAGGAAGGATTCCCTACTGATATAAGAGATGTTCTTGAACTTATGCATATTGATGTGTGCACACCTACATAGACTAGATCATTAGGAGAAGCATATTATTCCTTGAACTTTATTGATGATTGCACAAAATATACATGGGTTCTATTTATGATAAAGGAGAGTGATGTATTTGAATATTTGAAATAATTTTAAAACTTAGTTGAGAATCAAACAAGAAAATACATAAAGATCCTTTGATCTGATCAAAGGGGAGAATATAGATTAGGTGCATTTGTTAAGTACCGTAAATCCCATGGTATTGTACAATAGTTCATGGTGCCACATAATCCATAGAAAAATGGAGTACCTAAAAGAAATAACAAAACCTTAGTGGAATGTGCAACGAGCATGATGAAAGGTCAAATCTTGTTAATGATTTTTAGGTTGCAGCTATTAGTTGTTGTTTATTTAAAAAATAGAAGTCCAACAAAAATTTTAAACCATAAAACTCTATTTGAAGCTCTTTATGGTTATAAACCAACGGATTTAAGAATATTTAGAAGCATATCCTTCTCTCATGTTCCAAAAGAAAGATAGGAGAAAACTTGGTGCAAAAGTTATCAAGTTATTTTTATTGGTCTCTTTTTTACCACAAGGCATACAAGATCTTTGATCCCCCTACACATAATTTATTTTTAAGTATAGATGTTTTCTTTCATGAACACGTAGATGAAAACCATAGGGGGGATAGCTATGATGCATGGCATATTCCTTATAAGTTTGATGATGTCAAAGAAGAAGTTAATCACAAATAGGAGTAGAAACAAGAGGAAGAATCTAGTGACATGGACACCTCAAGTAGTGAAAGCACACCTAGATGGGGAGATGAGTCACCATAAAGTAAGAGAAGGGATAAAAGAATTGAACTACCAGAAGGTCTTTATAGACTCGTGATGTATCTCATTAAGTTTGTGGGTTTTAATTACGTTCTAGATCCTATTTATGAGGAGGTTTTTTAAACTCCTCAACTAATTTGTAATAATATAATTGTATATGTTTTCACATTGAATTAATCAATTTGTGAGTGTCGGTAGTCCTCAGATTGAGCTTGTCCTAATTATGTGTATTTATTCTTATGTGTCAAAGAAGGGGTGAACCAAAATGGCCCCTTAGAAACATATGCAATCTCATTTCTTTCCACTTGCAAGGATTCCCACCCGATGCACAATTTTTTCTTTGGCACTATCACCTGCCAAGAAGACCACACTGAAAATTGTGTGTGAAGTGAGCCACATATCCATAGGCACCTTTTACAGTGCCATTGCTAGGAAATCAACCAATTCAAAAACACTAGAATGCACATCATAAGTAGCAGGGAGGCAATGCTTAGGAGCTCTTCAATACTCCATCAATATACAAATCACCTTGGCTTCTACAGCCACTTATTAAGATAATTCTAATACACAAGTAAAGCAAAGAATTTGATTCAGAAACCCCCTCCGTGAATGTACACAAGCACTATGACTCTACCTTTTCCATCCTCGGCCTCTAGTGCGAGGGAGGTAGAGACGAATGAAGACGCATGTCTGAGGATCAATCACTATGTTTTTGGACGCCACTCCTTGATATTACAACCTAATATGAAGGAGATATAAAAATTCTCTCTCATTTTCAGCCATACATAAAATATTTTGATATCCATAAAGTAACATAATTTTATGACAAATTTAGAGGGAAAACAAGTAATAAAAATTTCATATTTTCTCTTTCAAATGTTAAAAATATACAATTCTTAATTTTCCAATAAATAAATTAAATAAATTATTTGAATATCAAAGTCAATTAATTTATATTAATATCAACTCATAGAGAGGGACCATAGGTTAGAATAAATTCCAATCCGCAAAGAGAAATAGTAAAAAAATAAAATAAAAAATTGAATAAGAATAATAAAAGGGATGTGTAGTTCACCTTAAATTTTTAATATAAAATTAAATATGTTACATTTAAATATAAAAATAATAATAATAATAATAATAATAAAATTCCATGTAGGTCATAAATAAAAAATTTCAATATGTAGGGTTAAATTTTTTTAACATGCATTTAAAAATATATTAATAAGATAAAATCATTTTAGTGTATATAATGTAGTTTATAAATAAAATACCTCACTGCACTATATGATATAAAGCAATTGGAAAAAATAATTCTTATGGCAACCAATCTTACTATTTTACATTTTAGCCCGTTTTCATGTATATGTTTTTAGTTAGTTTTGTCTAAAATACTAGAAAGATTTGTTAGAATTGCAAGTTTAAGTTGTGTAGATTACATAATCCAAATAAACAAGTGAATTTTAAAGGCATTAAATCCATTTGTACATTCGAAAATGCAATTTAAATCATGTGTGAGAGAGAGACCACTATCTATGAAGCACTAAGCATTGAGAGAGATCAAATATCTAGAGATGCAAACATTCTTTTTCAAGTTTTACACTATAAAAATGGTGGTTTGCAGCTCAAAAGTTTTCAAAAGTTTTCATCCTTCTCAGAGCTTTTTAGATCTATGGTTATTATAGATCTATGCTCGTCAAATACCATGGTTAATATAGATCTATGCTAGTCAACTACCGTTAACCATGGTCGATGATAATCAATCATAATTGATCATAGTCAACTATACTTAAATGTTGACAACCATGGTCATCCATAAACAACCATATATTAAGCAGTTTTAACCTACATGGACTTAATCCCTCAACATTTATGATAAATAAAGTGTTAACTGAATTTATGTACATTTTTTTATATATATGTCACATGTCAACTTGATATTGAGCATTAAATGAATTATTTTTATTTTTTTATATATATGCCACAGGTCAATTTCATACCGAGCATGAAAAGAATTAGGCATCTCCCTCACACTAAGTAGTACAACATTAAATATTTGACCATAATTTTTTTAGTTTCAATTACTTTATTTATTGATATTAAAATAATTTATTTATAATTTACTATTGATTTTTTTAAAACCATTGGTAAATTGACTCCCATTTTATTATAGAAGATTTTAACTTACAATAAAAACTCATGTTCCTATAACAATGTTCATATCACATTTTTTAAATTAATCACAATTTAATTAAACCAAAAAAAAGACAACTACTTTAAAAAATAAATTTCACCTTTATTTGTGACTATTATTAAATATTTTAAAATATTCATAAAACTAATCACTTCATTGATAATTAAAATATTAAAAATAATAAAAAACTTATTTGAAATAAACATAATTAATATAAATATATTTTATTTTAAATCAAAAAAATTATTTATATTTATATATAATATATATTTTTAACCTAATTTTAACGATCGCCAACTTTTTCTCCATACCAGTTAATGGTAAAGAACCACATTTCAAAATTCATTATTTTTATTTTAATGATATAATTTTCTAAACATACCATTCCATTTCAAATTCATTTATTTTTATTTTATTATATAATTTTCTAAAAGATAAAGTGTACTGGAATGACATGGTTGTCTTTTCCATCATTAAAAAATAATTCAACCACTCAAACATTATGAATTTTTTTTTTTACCAAATTCCAACCCAAAATATAACATCCAAAATAATTTATGGCCTAAACAACTAACTTGTTTATTCTTTTGACACTTGGAGCAAAAACACTTAAATAACACAAAGCCAGATATCTAGGAAGTTTAAAGATTCCGTGAGCTGTTAGACTAATCAGAGTAGAAATGCATGAAATCCGAAATGCGTTTCAACATGGGGGGCGCATTCTCAGAATTGGGATGGGTGAGATGGAAGTCGTGGCCTTCGCCTTCTGTCATCACCAAATCGGCGTCTTTGCTTGCCTTCTTTAAAGCTTTGTAGTACGAAACAGCGCGATCTGTCAGCAGATCCTTCTCTGCCATGAATACAACCATTCGTTCGTACACCAGACTCGACAGATCAGGAGAACAGGGTCCCATTGGGTTACAAAAGGGGTGGTCAATATCAGCTCCATAGTGCATAGGACAACTTTTTTAAATCCTCCACCACCGGCCCCGTGCATTCGATTCGTTCTTCTGCGTCAAAGATGGGGTGAACCAGAATGGCACCTTGGAAACGCAGGCCATCCCAATTCTTTCCACTCGCAAGTATTCCCAACTGATGCATGATGTTGCCTCCCGCACTGTCACCTGCCACGAACACCTTGCTAAAATCTGCGTGCGAAGCGAGCCACGGTTCCACAGACACCCCATCCAGCGCCCCTGCTTGACGGTCAAGCCATTCAAGAACACTGAAACAATCGTCATAAGCCGCAGGGAGGCGATGCTCAGGAGTTCTCGCCTCCTAACCCTAATTTCTCACTCCTTTCATTCAATACTGGAGCACTGAGATACTTCGCATTCTAACCGGGACTTTCTCGTAGATAGATGCGCTTAGTTAGGTACTTACCTGAAGGCAGGAGAATGAGAAAGATCGATGAGAAGGCGCTACGAACCAGCTTTTATCACTTTCAATGGGTTCATCTCGGGAAATGAAAGGAGATCTTTCCATAGATTCTATTAATTAAAGAAATCTATCCAACTTTCTATATCTATATAAATTATATATTAGAGTTGCTCAATGAAGGTGCGAAGCCCTGTCCCTCCGGGGGCAAGGAAGTTCATTCGGTCAAATCTCTTCTATTCAGAAGCGGATATACAAATCACCTTGGCTTCTGTAGCCACTTTATTAAGATAACTGTGATACACAGGTGAAGCAGCGGATTCGACGCAGAAACCCCCTTCCATGAACATAAACAAGCAGTGGCAATTTTTATTTTCCATCAGTCACATGGAGACGAGGGAGGTAGAGACGGACGAAGATGCCTGTTTCAGCATCGATGACGACGTCTTTGGATGCCACTCCCTGCAAATCATCAGATTCGAGCTCTGGTGAAGGGGGAACCGTACCATGATCGAATACGCGTTCAACCGCTCCGTCTTCATAGATTCTCAAAACACCAGGAATGTCAACAACGATAGATAAGCGCGACGACGACTCCATAGGTGTTGGGCCGTGGGCGACGGGAAAAAAAAGTACGCGAGGTCGAAAAAATTCCCGCAGTTCCAATTTCGAAAGCACATTGTATTTAAAACTGTCTATATCATCCATTGTTGACCAGGGTTGCGGAATTGAAATGCAAAGAGGGCCCACAGACGTTGCAACTTGCGCATAATCACTAAATTTAATGAAGGAATGCGACGCTCCTCCACTGATTCATGCACCAAAGAAGTATCCACGTACGTAGGCACTGACTTTCCGGTCAAAGGAGGTGGCTTTTTGGCTTTGTCAGGTTGCTGGCTGATGTGGTTCCCGTGTTGTTTAAATGTAAATGTACAAATTAATATATATGATACATCAAGTGACTTCCTAACTCCGACTTATCTTGTATATATAAATGCATGATACACTAAATACACATGTATAATACACTAAATTGTGATGTTCTGGTTGATATTTGTTTTAATATTTTATGTTTTATATTAGTTGATATTTTATGTTTTTTAAAGAAATTGTATAATGCTCGCTTACATTTTTACTTTTTCATCTCTTATTATTAAAATAGTGAATAAATCAACATTAAATTACTTCCTCATTCCTACTTATGTTGCGCATATAAATATATGATACACTGATGTTGTTGTTCATATTTGTTTTTAATATTATTATATTTTTTTATTAATGTAATCCATTTTATTATTGATTTTATATTAATTAATTTTTTAATTATAATATTTGTATTTATTATATTATGTTATATTAGCAAAATATGTTATTTATTTTTTTCAATTATTAAATTTCATTTATTTACTATATTGTTAGTGGATAGATTAAAGTGTTCTCAAACTTGCAAATAAGATTTTGAATTTTTAAGTTTTTGCTAAGTTTTTGTTAAGTTTTTAATTTTATGACTGTATAAAGGTGGAAAAATTAATTTTTAAATCCAAAAGCACTTATAGAGTTTTGAAGATTATTATTTAGAAAAAAAAATATATTAAAGTAAGTATGGTTGAATATTTAATATAGTTAGAACATTCATAATATATATTTATAATAAATCATAATATTATTAGTAAGTATATATTAATTATTAATATAATTATAAAATATAAAATTAGTGTTATATATTATTTATATGTTTTTTTAATTAACTAATATAAAATATAAAAAAGTCACTATTTTAATTTTAATATAACTAAATTAATTAATTTATAATTTATAAATATCGATAATATCAGTATTATAATAATCAAATAAGATTCTATTTTTTTGAGTTTTTGGTTAAGTTTTCTGAATTTTATCCTGTATACAAGGGTGGAATAACATTTTTAAAGTCAAAAGAACTTTATTTTTATAGAGTTTGAAGATTATTATTAGAAAAAAAAACACAAGAAACTAAAAATATTAAAGCATTTGGGTGATATTAATATAGTTAAACCAAAAAATATATATTTAAATAAATAAATAAATTATAGGCCATCACCTCCTCGTTAGACTCCTCCCTTGTCGAAGCCTGGTCCTCCCTCGCCGAAGCTTGTCTAGCTTATGGTTCTGGTTTTGGATCTGTCATAAACCTTCCTAATAATAATAATAATAAGTATCACAAAATTAATAATAAAAATAATAATATTAAGATTAATATTGAACATAGTTATGATTATGATTTTTCTAACTATTAGTATTATTAATAAGAAATATATTAATAGCAATAATAAGTATCACAATATTAATAATAACATTAGTTATGGTAAGACCATTAGTTACAATTATGATAATAATGACATTATTAGTAATAGATAAAATCACAATAAGAATAAGTATAATAGTAATAATGATAATCTTCCTCCTCTTTCTCGTTCTAATAAGGTTGTCAATCTTTCTAGTTTCTCATTTTCCCCTTTCGTCTTTAATCTTCTGGGTAAAGGTTTAAATTTCGCCCTAGCCCATAAAAAGATCCAGATAGAAGACATTATATGCAACATTGAGTTTGGGATCAACGGCTTACCCGATAATATTAAGGAGACTATCAGGAAAGATTGTGTTGTTGTCCTCAAGAAGGCTAAGTCCCCGAGGAGCAACATCAATAAGGAAGACTTTGAGGCCCTCAAATCCTTAAACCACAATAAAGATATCGTGGTTCTAAATGTTGATAAAGGAGGGGTTGTTGTCATCCTTGACAAAGAGGATTATCGTCATAAGATGTTCGATCATCTTTGCAATAGTGGAAGCTACAAGAAGCTATCCAAGAATCCCTTGAAATAGATATCAAGGACAATGGCTCTTGCCATCAAATCTTGTAACTATGTGACTTCTCTTAGCCATAAACTCATTTAGAGCAACCCCATCACTCCAAGGATTTATGGGCTTCTAAAGATTCACAAGGAGGGGTCCCCACAAGGCCCATTGTCAATACCATTAGTGGCCCTACGTAACTTCTAACAAAATACCTTGCCTTAAAGCTTAGACCTCTGGTTGGCCTCACGAAATCTTTCATCAAAGACTCTTCGTCATTTGTCGAAGAGCTTAATGGGCATAAAGATTGACCCTGGGGACATTCTTGTGAGTTTTGATGTGGTCTCCCTTTACAATTTCATTCCTATAAAAGAGGCCATCGAAGTCATCCACCGCCTCATAGACCCTGATACTGCTCATCTGGTTGAAATCTGTCTCACTTCAACTTTTTTCAGCTTTGAAGATGAGTTCTTTGAGTAGATTTGTGGTGTTTCCATGGGCTCCCCCCTGTCCTCGGTTGTTGCTAATATTTTTATGGAGGATTTTGAATCCAAGGCTTTAGCCTCAGCCCATCCCCTGCCCAAGCTTTGGAAGAGATTTGTGGATCACATGGATGTCATCTGGTCTCATGGCCAAGAAGAGTTGGATCTTTTCTCAATCATCTCAACAATCAATCCTCCTCCATTAAGTTCACTATGGAGCAGGAAGTTGATGGGCACCTGCCCTTCCTCGATGTTCTCATTTCGAGGAATGATGACAGTTCCTTCTCCCACCAACTGTTTCGGAAGAAAACTCATACTGAGCATTATCTTCATGCTAGCTCTCATCATTTCCCCGCTCAGAAGATGGGCGTTCTCAACACGCTAGCTACTCATGCACTAAGGATATCCGATGAAAAGAGTCTTGAGAAAGAGAAATCTCATCTCCTTAATGTTTTTGCTAATAATAGTTATAGTAGGCACCTCGGTTAGAAAGCTTTCCTCAGAGCTAGCAATTAGTCAAGAAAGACCCTAAAGAACGAGTCTCAAGGGTTCAACTCCCTTTCATCCAGGGGACTGCTAATAAAATTGCTAGAATTCTTAGGAAGCATAATGTTCCCTCAACCTTTAGGCCCCTTAACACCATTTGCAGCTCCCTTAGATCAATAAAAGACTCGGTTGACCCCAAGGACATGAAAGGTGTCTATGTTATTCCATGTTCCTATGGGACCCCCATATGTTGGTGAGACCAGTCGTTCGATTAATCAAAGGATTAATGAGCACTCCGCTGACATAAAACATGGGAGAAGTCGATCTTCCGCCCTGAGAGAACATGCGGAGAAGACTAAGCATCATGTATGCATTGAGGAGGCCCATGTTATTGCCAAGGTAGCGCATTTCCATCGCCGGAAATTTAGGGAAGCCATAGAAATCGACAAAAAGCTGAGAAACCTCAATAGAGATGACTGCTGGAAAATTAGCAATTGCTGGATCCCTGCCCTTTCCTCCTAGCCACTTCCCCACCTTTCCCCCCCATCCCCGGCTTGTGCCTTTCTTGTTTCCCCCTCATCCCCTTGTTCGTTTGTTTTCCTGTTCTCCTTCTCGTTTCTCTATTTTAGTTCTTGTTGTTTAATTAAGAGGAATTTGCCTCTTCTCTATGTTATTAGATTCCATAATCTTAATTAGTGGTCCATTATTTAACTTATTAGGTTTAATAAATTTTTATTAAAGTATATATATATATATTATATATATAATATATTAAATATATATTAATATATATTATAAATATATATATAAATTATAGATAATCTTATTATATATTAATTAATTTATTTTTTATTGGTTAGTTAAATTAGATATCTGATTAAAAATGGATTGATTCTACAATTTATCTAGTATTAAACAAGAACTAGCTTGCATAATAAAAACTAATAACTAATTATTAATATATATTTAATTTTGAAAATTTAATTATATATACCATATTACATCATGATTAATTTTCTTAACAATATATAATAATACATATATAATTATTTAGTATTCCATATTATGATCTCAATTATCAAAGAAAAATTTTATATGGTTTTTTCATATTAGATTAATAACTGATGTTTGTTTTATTGGTCTTGGTAGTTATTTCAAACAATTACACTTTTTTGAAAATAAATATAACGAAATGCTTCTCAAAATCCTTGATACCCAACGTCATGCGAAGGGTATGAAAAACATTGGTAAACTCGAACACATCTTGGTTCCTTCCCTATCATAGCATTGTCCACTTTATGTATTTATCCTCATAGCTCCTTACAGGGTAGTACTGCTCCTTGATGGCATCTCGGGATGAGCTCGAAGTGGGTGTGGCTAAAAACAGTGACTTCGTACTTTCATCCTTCTGCTCATAGTAGGTTTCCCACCAATCCTTGACGTGGGGGGCTGCTTTGAGATGTGCAAAGGTGATCTTTTCCCGGATGGAAAAGTCATTAACGGAAAAATATCCTTCTAGCAGATTTAACCATTTACCTACAGTGTCTGCAACTATCTGACCCTCAAATATGGGAATGTCAAAGTTAACTTATGTTGGAAATAATACTGAGAGG
>APFE030525687.1:0-12375 GCA_000404065.3 Pinus taeda
GATTCACAGAAGTGAAGAAAATCAGAAATGTGCTCAGTTACGAAAGTTCTATCATCACTGTCAAACTTTAACAAGGACAAGTGATTGAGAAGCTCATCGAGGATTGATAATTGATTAGGGAAGAAATGAGAGAAACACCCTAGGAGCATGAATTGCATATTATTCATTGGGTAAGAGATTCAACCCAGATGTACGGGCTCAACTTGTCATCTGGCCCTCCTTCTAGCACCAAAATGTTGATGGTGCTTGACTTGCCAACATTTAGGGGAACACCCTCGTATGAAGTCCCAACCAGACATCACACCATTTGGTGTGGGAGTCCCATCCAGTACGATGGCCCGGTTTCCATTATATTAAAGATTTTCCTCAACTCTTACCTGTCAACACACGGGAGTGGTCTACTTTGTCTTACGAGAACAATTACAATACATGTGTGAAAACGTGCTAGCCTGTTAGCAGGCTTCTTAATTAAGAGAAAGTTCCAAGACACATCGTTACACCATACATCACTAACCCTGCGTGCGGGGCATTGGAGCCGCTACTTACTCCACAAAGAAAAGATTACAGACTCTCAAGGCTATGCGGGAGGAGATGAGGTGAAATAGTCCATTGCATGTACAAATTAGGGATTATTTATAGCCAAGGATGAAATTGACCCTTGTGGCTATTCGACTACCCTCATGAATATTTGACTTCCATGAATTTTCAAATTTACATGACTCTGAATACAACAAGTGGGTCTCTTGGACTTTGACATTACATTACATTGATTGACAGTATGGCCCACAATAGAGATGTGGTTGACATGACTCATGACATGAATCGACATGACAATGCTGGTACATGTGTGCTACTGCTAGTGTGCATGTTGAGTTGCAGTGCTGCTGGGTGATGGATGTCCTCACGGTGTGTCACAGCTTCACCTCCGCATGGAAAAGTGTGCGGAGTATTTGATGGTCATTGGTTCACTTGATGTTGCATGCACACATTGCTTATTTCTTATATGTTGGTAAGCTTGACAGGTTCGTTCATTCACGAAAGGTGCATGTCCATCCCTCAGTTCATCCTAGAACACATCTTGCATGTTTTCTCATCCGTTTATCTGTGAACACATCTTTACATGATCATCTATTCACGACCACATCTCTTTGCATGCATCGTCTATTCATCTGTTGGTGAACCTATCCTTCTACATGTGCTCCCTTTGTTCATCCCATCTGTCATCACGTCATGTTTGTTTATGTACCTATATCCACAGTCACTCATGATGAGATGACATCAAATCCAAAAACCTCCTAGTGTACCATGATGCATGATCGTTTCGGATGTAGGTGACTAGGAGAGGAGACAAGGTTATGAGCTAGGATGGAGGCTCCGAGTACTACTGATGAAAACTACACAACAACTATTGGGTGATGGAGATGGGAAATCTGGATCGACAATGACTGTCCGTGGGGTCTGGCTCAGCATGAGAACAAAACTACGCAGTTTTTGGGAGGAACAATTTGGGCTATGGGAAGGCTAGACAGGCAAAATCTATGCAATTTCCAAAATGAGCGGGTAGCAGGAGCTTGGCAGCAAAAACTGCACAATTCCTTAGGGGAACTGGCAGTTAGCTACTGGGTCACTTGCAGCAAAAACTGTGCAATTCCTGAGGGGAATTGGGATTCAACTTCCGGTAGCTTGGCAACAAAAACTACATAATTCCTGGAGGGAATTGGCAGTCAGCTGCTGGAGCTTGGCAGAAAAAATACGTAATTCATGGAGGGAACTGTCAGTTGACTAATAGGAGTTGCTGGCAGGTAAAACTGTGCTAATGCTGAGAGGATGGCCTGCTGATCACCTTTGTGCAGTTTCTAAGCTAAGCAGACTACTGGGCAACAAAGGGCTTTCTCATGAAAACTACGTAGTTTTATGGGTGAGCAGCTTATTGACTGACTAAAGGGCTGATTGGAAAAACTACAGAATTTTATGAGGGAGACAGGGATGGGCACTAGGTGTCTTTTTAGTCTATCTGCATAGTTTTCACAGTGAGCGAAGCAGGCAAGGTCTATAGCCTTTGCGTAATTTTTTAGGGAAGTCAATCCCGGGGTGGCTTCTAGGTCAAACTCTCTGGTTGACCAGTATGAAGGTTGATTGATCTGCTTGTGGGCAACGTAACTTGAAATGGCTTGTTTGGTGCTTCCGCACTATTTTGGGTGACAATTGATCGAGTCGATGGTGGGGTGATGGTTTGGCTGTTAGAGGGGAATCTAGTTTTTAGAACTTCAACAAAATGACTAAGTGTGTGAATGAGTGAAAGATGCATAGGTGATATTGAACACACACACTTACATGACTTGATGACAAGATGGCTCAAACCATCTAGACACATATGCTCAACATGACTTACTGATGGTGTGAGCGACAAGCTCAACACTTGTGATTGATCATTGGTTAACCGTGATGATGCTTACGTGACAGTGTATGTGACTCTGTGTGTGAGCGCGACAGATGTTGACATAGCGAACACAACATGTACACATGAAGCGAAGACCTTGAGTATGACCAAAACATGGTCGCAAGCTTGACATTGACATCAACATGCAAAAGCTATCGGTGGAATGATCAAGAAAGGTGGGTGCGAGGACTCACATGAAGTCACGGAGTGAACCCGAGTGAATGCAGTCATCAAGTAAAACTCTCAAAGGAGGCTCTGAAATTGGATGCAGGCCAACATTTTGGAGGGTGATTGTAGCCACTACAATAGTGCCCTAAGTCCAACATTTGGGAATGACATCAAATATGGTTGGAGCACCAAAATTGTTGAAGTTGAAGGTTGATGCTTGAAGGGACAAAGGAAGCAAGCAAGAGGGCTTAGTATTCAACCCTAGTTCACTATGTAGAGATAGAATTCTACAATGAGAGCGGGCAACCTCCATTTCCCTAAGATTAGTCTTTTGTAGAGCAACAATGAGGCAAGTAGTGGGCAGGTTGAAGAATGAATACCCTATGAGTTGGCATCCTTGATGGACAAAGGAGAAATTAGAGGGAAGACTGTTTGGGCCAAAGATCAGGGACCTAAAGGAGCTGCATTTACTAATAGTGGTAGATTGTGAAGTTTGAGATTCATGCCTGTATAGGGAGAAACCTTGAGCAGAAAGGCAAGAATTGCTCAAAATACACAAGTGACAGACTCACAAAGTATGGTGGGAAATAATAGGTCGTCAAATCAGGTTCAGTAGAAGAAAGTATGGAAGAATTCTAGTTCAGAGGGAGTAGTCACAACAATGGAGAACATAATAATATTGGAGACAAATCCAAGTGGATGAGGTTCTTCTAGGAACACCTTCCTCGCTAAGAAGGAGTGTTGAAATTATTAGTGAGAAAAGGGTTCCTTGATTTGTGTCTTAATCATAAGAGCCAAAATGAGTTATTTCTTGTGCATGACTAGCATTCCTAAAAATTAGGAGATTCTATATAAACTGGGACAAGTTCTTATAATTTAGGAATCATTCCCTAAAAATTAGGATGAGTTAGGATGCATTTAACTGATGTGTTGAAATTGAAAGTCGAGTTCTTGATTTTCTAGTGTGGGTTGATTGAGGAAAAACAAAAGTGATTGAGTTTCAAGTGGTTGACTTGAAATGGGACGATTTGCATGAGCAGTTAACTCATGCTAACTCAATCAATCAAAAAATCATTCCTTAATTAGAAAACTTACTAATTTTAACCATTTGAATTGCCTTTAAAAGGAGGAACACATGCACAAGTTTAATCATTTCTTTTGTGAGAATGAGTTGGTGAGACCAAGAAATATGAAGCATGAGTTTGCACGTGGAGCTTGTGAGAGAAAGAGTGTGAAAGAGAAGGTTATGTAGAGGTTGGTAGAGGGAACAAAGACCAACAATCTTGCAAGGGTTTCAAGCTTAAAACAAGTAGGAAAGACAAGTGCATCTTTCAGATTGAAACAATTGTATTTTTTGAGAGATCAATTTCTCTATGAATAAAATTATCAAACAAGTAGAGGGTTTTCCCAATTGGGTTGCCTACACAATTCTGTATTTTTGAAATGTGTGACTATACTTTTATTTATATTCCTATTCCACTGCATCTTGTAGAGAAATTTTGTGTTTATGTGAGAAGAAATTTCATTTCAAATTGCTCATATTAGCATATTAGACTTTCATGGATCTTCTACATCTTGCATATGCTTGATATAAGTATAAATATTTTAAAATTATCATGTTGTTTAATATTAGTTTAATTTGTTTTTTCTAATTTATGATACACATATATTGTAGGTTTAAAACAATTTGAATGGATTCGTTAGAAGTTTTATTTCACGTAGTAATCAAAGTATTTAGGTTAGGATTAGGAGTAATATAGTTTGTTTGTGTTCTTTTTCTTTTATTAACTTGAATAGTGCAATTATGAAGACATGCAAGCACATAATGAGCCATCATAAGGGTTCATTCTATGAAGCTTACTTTAACCTTTTGTCTCTCTAATATTTATCATTTTGCTCATGTTTACTTCCATTAAAACATTTATTCAAGTATCATCCCTAAGTTTTGATTATCAGGACTTGTGTAGTAAATTTTTAAGGCAATCAATTTGATCATGAAGCAGGAATATTTAAAGAGAGTAAATAAAAAATAATTTGACGAGGCTCTTGTGTTTTAGTCATAATTGTGCATCTAGTTTGGGATGGAAAAAGAGCATGAATAATGAAATTCCATGCAAGACATATTTATCACACACTTTGTGTAAAAGAAAGGACATATTAATATGCAAGGAATGTACTTTTTCCTTTCTATCTCTTCTTTTGTCTCGTTGGAATATTATTTTATTCAAGGCTAGATTTTGCTCCTTTTCATCAATTTGTCTTTATTTTTCCATTCTTTTAAAGTTATTGTTTTTCTTTTAGCATTTGCAAGATTTCCTATGGCCTTGGCCTTCATAGTCCTTTGAGTTTTTTTGTCGCCAAAATTGTACATTATATTTGTGACAACACTCATGGCAGTGGTTGCCACTCTGATCTTGACCCTCTCCATTTAAGTTGTCTCCCTACAATAGGCTAACAGGGGTAGTCCTTATGGATGAAAAAATGAGTTTGGGAAACAAAACTGAATGGTATATTAACTTGGTTTAAAATGATTAGTAAGTTAATATTATTAGCACAATTTTATTAGATTTAAAAATTGATTAAGTATGAGACCAGTGCCTTAGGAGTCAAATTACTCACACAATGTAGATTAATTTCCAAGTTACCAGATGAACAATTGTTGTTAGGATGAAAAATATCCTATATGATATGTGATACCTAGGACTAAGTGAAATTAAAAATCTTGGTTACTTTTAACTTAAATGCCTATTCTAAGTGAATCCTTTCTCTCAACTATTTTGGAGTTAGTTTCAAATGTTGGTTGTGGAGAGAAACCTAGGGGAAGAAAGGTCTGACTTTATTAATGATACCTCCCCAAATTTCTAACCACCCGAATGCCCCCAGCGCTGCAGGGAATATGGCCTTGATGATTGCAAGGTCACTATGTTAACCACAAGTGAAGGTCTAAACTACAGAAGTTGGGTGAGAAAGGCGTTCCTCTCTTTATATCCACCAAACTTATGCTTGGAGGTAAATTGATTAATGCACAACTAATCAAAAGATGAAGTGCAAGTTATGAGTGATTGTCTTAAATGAGCTTGTTAGATGAACATCATAAGTACTTTCAATTAAATTAGATGCTTATGATGTTAAGTTCAAAGGGAAAAATAAGTACTTAAAGAGAGTAATTATAGAGACAATCTCAATTAAGGCAATGTGCTAATGGAACAAGATCAACAAAATGCCCAAATATAAATCAATTCAAGATCTATTCAATGATTAACAATCTTAAAATTTGACAAATTCTATAAATAAATAACCGAGAAGCAAGGAGCACCAAATTTATGAATCATTCAACAAAATAAGCAATAGGATTATCCAATTTAGATCACAATAGTACTCAAAGAAGACGATATCACAAGATTTACTTTCAAGAAAGATAATGCTCCTATCCAATTCCTTATGTCACTGATCAATTATAAGTGATAGGTTACTTATAAGAGCAAGATGCAACCAAGTGATATAAATAGCATTCACAATGAATAAATATGTTGGCTTGTTGGGTCTAACCTAGGTTTAGAGTTAATTAGCCAAACAAATCCCTGTACTACTGGCCGTTTCGGCAATAGTTCGTGGAGTGTGAACTGAGGTCTCACCCGAAGTAGTATGGGAGGGTGCTAGAACCAGGTTTCTACACCCTTGAGATGTTTGATGAGTTCGACTGGCCTATTGTTTGTCCCTGCGTGCAAGCTGCATTGCACACTTTCCCATTCCTCACGACTTGGTACACTGCCTTCGCACAACCCTAACCAGTGGTTGTGCCACGCTCTATGCTATTACCCGAGATCTTATTTATCTTCCAGTATTGTTTAAGCACCTTGGCCTACTTAAATGTCTTAAGTTATACTTAACAATACAAAACATTCATATAGGTTCACGCAGTGAATAAACAATATAATTGCAAATTATATCCAATCATGCATTAAACCAGGAAAAGATACATAGAATTATAACAATACTTCTCTTTATTGATTTTTCCAACGATTATAGACTCAACCTTCCCTGCGCACATAGCTGCAAGGGTACGTGCACTCAGGTTCGGACTATTAGGCCTCTGCGCACACAACTATAGAGCCTTCTCCTACTCTACGACCCACACACACACTTTACACTTCGACTTAATCACTTAGAATTCTCTATTCTTCCTCACTATTTGTTTTTATTTTAAAATTACAGTGTCACTCTATTTATACAATCCCATGGTCCGCAGACCATGGGTAGGTCTATCTAGCCAATATTACATTACAAAACTAGGGTGGAAAACCCTGTGACTCTATTATGACTTCGTGCCCTATTACCGGGAATAATGTCCACTTGGAGTTGCTATTCCCACTAAGACTAGTAACTTTCTTAGAAACAAATAAGCAAAGACTACTTTCGCTTTCCTTTATGAAAAATAGATAAGAGTGGAACAAAGGACCCAACCTTAGTCTTGCACTTGTTTCCTTGCTTGATTCCTCTCCTTCCTGATAGATCTTTGCCACTTCTTCTTCGTCTTCCTAGCTTCAAAGAGCACCTGTGGAATCAAAGCAGCGTAATACTATCGAAGAACATAGATCTATATTCATAAATAACACAGGACTAGATATGTATTAACCACACCAATGCATATATAATCAAACATGCAAGGATATGGAGGAAAACTTGAATAGATTTATTAATATCAAGAATAGCAAGAGGATTACAACCAATAGTTCTGACCCAACATCATCCTCCCGCAAGAAAGCCCTTCTTCACCTCAAGTAAAGCTTAGATCACCCAACACTATGAAGTTTCACCAGAAAACTAACAAAAGTTCTCTACAAGATACAAGATTCCAGCCTCTGGATCTCTGTGATGAGGGATCCATATATAGATGATTGTAGGGGGGTGAGTCATCTTATGGGGTTTTGATTAGTGTCCTCTCTCTAATAGTTCTTGATTTCACTTGGAGACTGATGATCTCTTACTCATCCTTGGTCGAAAACAGAGAGGCAAGTGTCAGAGGGGAAGCTTATGGAAGATTCTATGATCTTCCACCTCGCAGACTGTCTTTGCCATTTATCCATTCTCGCCCATCGTACCCTACAGAGGGGAAATCTATTATGCATCACACCCTTTACACTGGGAAGGTGATATGCATCGTACCCTCTACATTGGATATTTAGTATGGTCCATTTTTGACCATTTCTGAGAAGGTTTTAGTGGAGAGCTTCTGGGAGATGATGTAATCAGCTGACCTTGTTACTTTAGGTAGAGAAGCAACACTTTTAAAGACTTAGGAGCCCCCAGTTTATGGACATTTATGATTGGGGTTACAGTGCCCAAAAATGTCTATAACAGTTGCCCCCTAAAGCATGAGGTCATTAATCTTTTGATGTCGGGTGAAATGCTTTATCATGAGGATCCAAAGTTTTTTCGAGCTGGGAGGTGACTTGTAATAAGATACAATACAATACATTATCTTCATAACATTTTTCATGATCTAGTTGAGGCGAGCATTCCCATGCTCAGCTTTATAAATTCATTTTCATGTACATAGGACAGACAATCATCTATGTAGCCGATTGATGATTCGGACTCATCATCCTTTGATCTGGATGATCATCTGTTTGGAAATGATGTACATTTGATGTCTTTATATTCCTGAATATATATAAGCCCGGATGGATGAAACTAGATCCGGGGTCTTCAAAACTCGTTCAATCTTCACTCGGAGTACAAGTCGATCCATGTAAAAAAATGTTCTTGAGTCGAACATGGAAAGACATTGCCTGATTACTAGCCAATGATGTAAGCTGTTAATAGGCATGAGAGAAATCACCAATAATGACAATGACCCTCAAGGTACTACAATACAATTCACGTAGTGTGAAAAAGTTCTTGGCGTCAAACACCACACAAAATCTCTCGGTCGAAGGCCATTAATGTAAACCTGTCGCCAAAAGTGAGAAACTTGCCATTGAGGCATGCAAGCTTAAAAGTACTGAAAGGGTTGTTCCTAGGTCGACTTCTTGGATAATGAGCTGATGTCGACAAGAAGTGACTCCGTCCCGTAGGAGGCCTAATGAATCCCACAATCTACGACACGGAAACGAAGCAAATGATTTTGGAGGCGAAAAACGATCTAATGATGTAGGTCAGGGTGGCGTCCATGAAAAATGGAGCATGAATTTATTGTAAGCGGGTGATTACAAGGTGATATGACCATGTGAATGGAACAACCCACCCGACTTCGGATGCGGTAGAGAAAGTGTCTATGTTCAATAACAGCGACTTGCTACCAATAAATTTTTTTCAAGTTTTTCTTCCCAATTTTCCCTAGTACTCATTGATGACCAATAACCTCTTTTATTTTGTCAAGCTTGAGGAGGATAACATATTCTTGTTCTATAATTCGCCCCTTTGGGTGAACTTTTGTATATTTAATGATGCCTAACGACAGTGAAACTCGTTCTCGTCCATGTTGGACAGTTGTCACTATTCGGTTTTAACGAGTTTAATGACAAAGATAACTTGGTCCTTTTCCCCAAAAATTTTAGAGAGTCCTGAAAGGGGACAAGGAAAGGAAACCCAGATTGCTTTTTCGTCTATAATAATCGCTTACAGTCCAAAAGTGTAAAATAATAACGAAAGGGATATTAATGTTCAGTAATTTTAAACGAAGCTGAAACAAGACAAGCGCTCGATATTTTTGTGTAATAATCCCTCAAGTCCAAAAATATTAAAATCTAGAGGAGGGATAGCATTTCTGATGAATTTAACGAGCCGGAGAGGCTAATTTCTCGGCAATCATTTCATATTTTACGAGTCATTTGAAAAGAGCTTAAAGGAGACTCATTTTTCGAGGAACGAGTGATGATTTCGGATAGCAGCTGATTCCAGGTAAGGTTTGGAATTTTCCAATCACGACAATGTCACAAGGATGGCTAATAGAATCACTCTTCGTAGATGTTCCTCAAAAGGGTAAACAATCAAATGGAGGCAAATGATCGGCTAAAAAATAGAGTGGAGGTGATGATGGGAACATGACCAAGGCGCAAAATCTGATGATAATGCATTCACAATGGTTATTTACTAGAAATTTGGTTCATTTTTTAACGAGCTTAAACTCTGGGGGAAACATTTGCTCATTGCTTATGTTTATTTTTTAATGAGCTTGAATTCCACATTAAAACTGCTCGTGATAATGGTCATCAATTCCTTTATTCACCATTAGCATTTTGTTCTTTCAAAAATTGTACTACTTGTTCAATTGCTTCATCAAACTGATTAGAAATGAAAACATATGCTTGATAAATGAGTTAAGAACACTAATATCTTACTTAAATTACGTGAACGGTAATTTAAAAGTGACTTTTACCTCTCATTTTACCATTTCATTTGAACTTGGTTTGTTGGAGCTCTGGGGGTGATTTTCCCCTTTTATTTTCACTAGCTGATTCCGGGAGATTCTGTGGATGATTCTTGACGCCGTCTGGACCAGGTAGGAGCTAAACTTATGCTCTTCAATTGAATTCTTTTCTTTTTGAATTCTGGGCATGTTTCCTTTCTTTGCCGAGCCTCTGGGGTTTGAACAACTCGCCTTGGCTCCATCGCACCCTTCCTTAATCGAAAGGTGCGATGCATACTGGCCTTCCCACTGGCTAGTCAGTATGCATCGCTCCTAGTACACTGTTGGGGTGCGATGGGCACAAGGAGGAAACTTTTTGCACAACTTTCTCATAGATTTTTGCCTGTTTTTTGCCAAATCAAGATCCTGATTCTTCTCTTGTTTGTATTTCAGAGATTCATTGGAGAAAAATGGTTGTTACATGGCGAGAACGCGAGCATGAAGAAGAGGACATGGTTGCTTTACATGATTCGGGCACAATAACTGCATTGCAGAACTGTGGTCTGTTGAAGTTTTTTCGCATCTCTAGCATGAGGCAACAAATCAACTTGTTGCAATATTTCCTCAATGCCTAGGATCCTACCAACCAGGTGTTCCATATTAGGGGTGAATCGATCCCCTTGACTGTCGTGGACATCTATTTTTTGACCGATTTATCGAGGCATGGTGCCCCTCTCTCATTATCGAGTCCCGCCCGTGGCGGTGAGTCTGTGAGGAAGTATATTCACTAGCAATGCAGAGAGGGATCTCAGCCGAGTACAGGTGGCAATATCAATATCTGAGATGTCACTGGCCGACCCTTGAGGACCATTCTGTTCACTTTTGCTAGACTAGCTGGTAGTGCGACTCTTCACATAGCTAACAGGTCTTACATGCAGTATGCTTTGGAATCCCTTGAACTGAAGGTGTTCAACTGGTGTGATGCAATACTCTCTATGATGAAATAACAACTGACCAAGGTGAAAAGAGGAAGATCCAAGAATTTTGGCTATGGTTCTATTTTGACCGCTTTCGCTTTGGAGAATATCCCACTGATGCAGCCGCAGTACATCTCACTTGGCCTACCTCCACCGAATGAACCACAGATGCAGAGATGGGTTGAATTCATGTCTTGACATGCTGGCCAGCCTCATATTTCCTTTTCTAATACTTTCTTCGAGTGGTTCGATCGTCAGGAGATGGTTTACAACAAGTTTCCATATGCTGGCATGGATTTACGGGGTGACTCGGATTTAGTGCTGCCGGCCGGCGAGTAGTGGGGTGCTATGGGTAAATCCTCTGACCATATCTTTGTTTATTGTTCTTATAATGTTATATGCTTTCTTTGATCAAGACTAATCAAAACTCATGTGCTCATGTAGATATTGGACCAGTTCGACCAGCAGTTCGCTGCAGAGAACCAGCGGCCGCTCCAGTAGGAGAGGCTATGGGGAGGGCCATCCTCTACGAACTTGACGTGGCCGAGACTCTTTCAACACTACAGGATCAGGTCAAGGGTCTCACTCTTGGTATCCCAGATGTGAGGACCGATGAGCTACCTCTGCGGTTGCAACGACATACTACTGGCGTGTCGAGTCGATGGACTAGGCTTTTACGCATGATTGCACAGGCGGTGACTTATTATCACCAACATCATTAGACTAGGGTGCCCCCTAGCATTTCAAGTTTTGGGTCATTTGACCGATTTTGTATTGGTTACAGAACATTATGTATAAACTATAAACAGTTATGTATATATATATATTTTTTATTTTCGGAGCTTTATTTTGGTTAAGTTACATGATCCTGCTGCATATATTGATGTGATGCTTCTCTTTTATAAATGTCGCAAATGTCTATCTAACACATAATTTGCCAATGAGTCTGTCAATGTGTTTAAAATTCTAGAAATATGTTGACATTGAATGAAATCGAATTGTCTTTCCAAAATCTTGACTCTTAGGAACATGCGATAGATGGCTGGATTCCATACGGAATAGATACCAGTGAGTTGTAGAATGACGAGTTGTGAGTCTAGCCTGATGATAAGTAGACATATGCCATGTGTGATGGCATCAAAGAGGAGTTCTATCAACGTGTTATATTTAGCAATATTGTTCGTCGACTAACCAATACATACCCCTCTAAAACTTACTAACCCGTCGCTGGGATCGAAAATGGCCCATGCTACAGAAGATAGGTTCCGCGAACTACGACTCGCTCCATAGGCATATCCAATAAATGATTCCAATAGGTTTGAAATCTACAACGAATATAAAAAAGTGGATTACCTAACCAAAAAAATTACTCTTAGCGAAAAAAAAAATGTAACAAAAGCATAAGGATTACTATGTGGAATTAAGCGTAGTAACGCTTG
>APFE030525694.1:20685-39980 GCA_000404065.3 Pinus taeda
GAGGATACGACCAAGGAGGGGGTGTGGACCAGGAAGGATGAGCAGGGGGACCCCAAGAAGGCATGGAAGTGGCTTGATAGGGGTCATAATAGGTCTGGGACGTCTATTGCATTCTCTCCTAGTAGGTTCTGGGTCCATGTGACCTCCTTTGGTTCATGAAATAGAGTGGTTCAGTGACTCCTTTGGCCTTTTGATATGCAGCTTTAAGTCCGGGAAAGGAAGGGCACTGATTCGTAGGATGGTATTCTTCACAGGCAAAACACACTTCTATGGTGTGCAATGGACATTCATTCCTAGGATGCTTTCTAGTGCACCTGGGACAAAAGATGGCCAAAGCCCTCTTGGCTTCCTCTTGCTTCCTTTAGATCTACAAGGTATCCAATTGCATGGTAAGAAACTACCTCACCTCGCTCTTGCAATCTTCCATCTGATTTGCAAATTCGTTTTTGGATAAGGTATTGCTCCCAACATTTCTGCTTGTAGCCATTTGCTCCAAAGGAATGTTTTCTTCTTCTTCTTCCCTTGAGGTTCTTTAAATATGTTTTGTTGTCCACCTAAGGGTTTTTTAATCATATCCATCGAAGAAGAGATAAGGTTGGCTATGTGAAGTAGTGGGGGTGTTTTGCAATCATTTTTCTGAATTATCTCTACTCCTACATGGCATGAAAGGAAATATTTTTGGTTATTTTTGTTTTTTTTCTACTTGTACCTGCAAAACTAAAATAAATTGAACTGCAACTAACTAAAATCTATCTTTCTGAAATGAAAGCAGGAAAGGACTAATCTATTTCGCTGAAATGAAATTGCAGGAATGAAATGTTAAGCTACGCTTGCAGAATTGAAATTGTGGAATTGAAATGCTAATCTATGCTTGCAGAATCGAAATGCTAATCTACGCTTGCAGAATTGAAATTTCCGAATTGAAATGCTAATCTATGAAAGCGGGAAATGTTTACTCTACTTTTTCGGAAATGAAATTGGAGAATGGAAATGAAATAAACTACTTAGTATAAGGTTGCAGTGGAAAAAAGAAGAAAAGCGGTAATCACCAATACTTTGACACTTCCCCAGCAATGGCGCTAAAAAGATGGTGGGCCCCAGTATTGCAGCAATAATGTTGCAACTCCTGGGACTCCCTTCTTTAATTTTATCAACCCAATAGTTCGTAACAAACTTGGAAGCGACGGTGTTGTATGCATAAGTACTAGCTCTTGCCGCAGCTGTCACTTGGTTAACTGGCACAAGTCTGCTAGGGGCTTAAGCCAACTTCTATGAGCTCTGAGAAAAATCTTTTTAACTGATGGATGAAAGCTAACTCAAAGGAAGCTAATCTACTTGCAGAAATAAATTGAAAAGCTGAAAGGAAATGCAAACCGTAGCAAACCCTAATTCTACCAGCTAGCCCTGTTGATGCGAAAAAGAGGATGCAAACTACTAAAAGAGATTTCATTGACTTCTAGGAAGGTAAAATGCGTGTGTCTAAGTTATCACTATCTGAAGAAAACATCTTTTTGTATTTTTGAATAAGCTGTCAGAATTATCATGCATGTGCTTTCACTATTTTTTATTGTGCAGAGGTGGATCGGTGAGAGAAAATACTTGTAGGAGGTTGGGAAGGTTCAGAGAGGGCCTAAGGGGGCCCTATCACCCTTCCAGAGAGTTTCATAGAGTTTGGCTATCAAGAAACCGCTTTCGTGAGCTTCTTCAGGAAGTCTGCAGGGGTTCTACAGGATGTTCTGGAATTTCTACAGGATGTCTATAATTTTCTACAGGATGTTCAGAAATGGGATTTTCGAGGATAGATGGAGGGAGAAAGATGAAGGAGTGGGTATGGAGGTGTGATAATGGTGTGAGGAGGTCCTACCTTGGGGAATGGAGTTGAAGAGTTGCGAGGATGGTTGGATTTGTTCAAGGCGGAGTGGAGAAATGTTGCACAAAAATATGGGAATTAGGGAAAAGTGAGAAAATGGCAAACGTGAGGCAAGAATCTGGGTTGGAGGATGGAGCAGATGGGATTGATGGAGTACAGGTGGATGGAGAGGTATTGCAGGTGCTCTGCAAGTTATTTTTCAAATTTGACAAATGAAGACTTGGAAAATCAAGAACCTAATTACTTTGACCTAATCTGACCTAGATAACAGCAAAGAAAATGAATAGAAGTCTATTTGCAGTGAAATCATATGAAGTAACTATGCAACTGAGCAATCATGAACCTAAGCATGCAACCACAACTGATATCAACTTTGGCAAATGAAAATCTAACACAAATAATTGCATGGTGGAGCAAAGACAATGTTTTTGGTGGCAGCAAGGTCACATTTGTCCCAGCTCATGATCCCACTGAGGGAGAGGTGAGATTAGAGGTGCTTGATGGCCTTTTTCTGAAGATATTCTCTGCTATTAACCTATCAAATCAATCTAAACATAAAAATCCTTTTTAATCATCAAACGCAATCTAAATAACAAAACAAAATTTAAATCTAAATAGTAGATTTTATTCTAAGAATGCAGCAAGAACACATAAAGGTAAACAAAAGAGGTACTAGGCACTTGGGATGGGCCCAACCCCAAGGGATACAGACTCCTAAGAGAGATTAGAGCTGGTGCAAAGCTAGATTCATCTTTATTGATCAAAAGAATAGTTACATTCCAAAACTGTCCACAAGGAAAACTTAAAAATGTGTTGAAATGCAGAGCTAAACTACTACCTAAAAAAATGACTAAAAAGCGAACTACAAACTAGATAACTTCTGCCTACAAAGTGACTAACTGAAATGAGTCCCTAAACCTTGTTATTTATACAAATTGAGGACCCCAACAATCCTCCTAAACTTTAGGAACTCGGCTGCCAAAACTTGTAGTTAACAGCAACTTTACTAGCCCTTGCCCAGCTACCCTTGTGATAATTGATTTGGTGGCCCTTGAACTTCGAGCTGATGGTGGAGAATTCGAGGTAAGGGCCCATAAATGAAGGGGACACCTTTCTTCAAATCCTCTCCACGAATTTGGTTGCCAAGTGCTCATTTAAACCTTTGATTTTGTCTCCAAATTGACCAAAAACACTGCATAAAGAACACATTAGACTTGTTGGCATAATGACTAACCCAATTCACTCTATTAGCATAAATATAATAAAAAAAATGCAATAAACTAATGAGAATGGTGGATTAAGTCGAACTAGGAGGCTAAATGAGCCCATATAATTATCCATTTTTGGGGCTCATCATAAGGCAGTCTTGGGAATGTCTGCTTCCTTCATGGATATTTGGTGATAGCCCGAGTGGAGGTATAGCTTGGTAAATAATTGAGCACCATGTAGTTCATCAAGTAGATCGTCAACAACTGGAATAGGAAATATGTCCTTGATAGCGAGCTTGTTGAGAGCCCAAACGTCTAGACACATGCGCCATTCTCCATCTTTCTTTAGAACCATAACCACTAGAGATGAATAAGGACTGATGTTGAGATGAATAACACCGTCTTCTAGGAGTTCCTTAATGATCTTTTTAATTCCATTCTTTTGCGAAAAAGGATATCGATATGGGTAAACATTAGGTGGTTGGGTCCCTGGGGCCAAAGGGATGCTATGATCATGTTCACCCATATAGGGTGGAAGCTCTTTAGGTTTGTCAAAGACCCATTGGTGGTGATTTAAGACATGTTGCATATCAGGATGAATATGAGGAGTGGTGGATTCAATGGTTTGGATGGCATTAAATTAGGCGACTACACCATGATTTCCCTTTTTCAAAAGCTTCTCCATTCAATGTGAATTGATGATAGTAGGAGCACCTGCCTGAAGTCCCCTTAATGTATGAATGTGGTCATTCTGCTTAAATCTCATATATAACTCCTGGAAATCCATTGTGATAGGGCGGACTGTGTGAACGCATTCATCACCTAGGACAATATCGCAACCACCCATTTTAATAGAAAACATGTGGGTCTTTAGGTGGTAGGCTCCCATCTGAAGCTTAATATTTTCACAACGACCTTCACATTTCATGGTCCTCCCATCAACGATAAGGACTTGGAAATTAGATACCGCCCGCACAAAGAAATGAACAACTTATGCCACTCCCTTATGGATAATGTTATGAGTGCTACCACTATCAATCAATACCACTATTGGTCGATGTTTAATAAAGCCTCAAATTTTGAGAGTCTGAGGTGAAGAAATGCCAGCCAAGGCATGTAGTGATATAACGGGCTCATATGGCGTAGTTGTGGGTTCATTGTCAGTTTGGGTTTCCTCAACTTCTTCCTTAGGCACCTTAAGGGATGGATCTTCCTTTATTGAGTTGTTATCAGTAGCATCAATTTGAAATAATTTTGGTTCCTTGCATTTATATCCAGGGAGTACTTGTCATCATAGTAGTAGCACAATCCTTGTTTTATTCTTTCGGCCATTTCTGCTAGTTATTAAGTGTTTGGGTGGGGCCCTAAGCCTAGGTGGGACACACCTTGGTGACAAAATTTGGATGATGGGACTGATAATTTAAGGTGATTTCCACATCTAAGACCTTCCTACATGCATCCAACCAAGTACTTGGGTGTGCATCCGAACATTGGCTTGGATGAATTCTTTTAGGCCACTGATGAAACACTCTAAATATAAATCATCTCCTAGACCATGAGATCTAATGGCCAATTTGTCAAAGGCTTCAATGTAGTCCTTTACTGTACCTGTTTACCGAAGCTTAGTGAGACGACCCAAAAAATTACATTCTCGGTCAAAGCAATCACATATGGCTTTTGAGAACATGTGCTAAGTTACTTTCCCTGGATAACATATCTTTTGCCACTACCACCATTTCCATCTCTCTTGGTCTAAATAAAGGGCTCCCACATGTAGTTCAGTTTCATCATCACATATGTCATTAAGGGAGAAATATAGTTCCATTTGTGCTACCCATTCTACAGGGTTAGAACCATCAAATTTGTACATGTCCAGCTTAGGTGTGCGATGGCTGGAATGGTGGTGATTTCCATGGAAGTGAATGTGATGACTAGATTCTCCTTCTATGTGTGCATCAACACTAGGCTCCTCTCGATGAGAATTTTTCATAAGTTATGTTAGTCATGAGATATTTGTGTTAATATTGTCCATATTGTTTTGGAATTCTTTGAACCTTTTCTCAAGGTTGTCGATCCTCTCAAAAGCCATAAATTGAGATCTGGTATCTAGCATTCAGCACCTTGGTCAATTAATTAAGTGTAGAATTCTTGGAAAGAGGGTGAGCTCGGGAGTCTAATGGTGTGGGTCAATTGAAGTCACGTCATAAAAAAAATTAGGATCACCGGAAAATTGGGGGCTTATAAGTGAATGGTACCACTGCAACCAGCTTGTCACCTTGAAGCTTATGGGTTGATTCTCTTGCAAGAATCCTGGGATGGTCTTTTCTTTTTTACTCTGAAAGGAGTTTTTCTCCCTATTGATCAGTACTGCAGTGACTGAATTCTAGAAAGCTCAATACTGCCCAATGTGTTGTGAAAATCAGGCCTGGACTATAGCAATAGAATCCCAAGGTCTTGGTCCTGTCGAATGTGGTGCGAAAATTGGATCTGGACTACAACAACCAAAATCCTCACTTCAGAAACAATCTGATCCGCATTGTGAAAACCCCAAATGCTGAATCTGAGTTGCACAGTGACGGCAAAACCCAAATTGTTAGATCTGATCTGGAAAACAAGGCAGAGGTTGATCTTCAGATAAAAAAGGAAACTATGGTCACGAAGGAATGTTAAGTGCTACAAATCCTGATATACACAAGGGTCCAACAATAGTACTAGGCCCAATCTTTCAAGGCGCTGACTAAGGAGGATCGACCGTACCCTTAGCCATACTGCATGAGTACCCTATTGTACATGTAAGTAATCTCCCCAAGTGATGTTCTCAGTGTACTGTAGTAGCAATATGGCTGAACGCTTATCTAAGGTTAGGTTTCAGGTGAGACTAGGGGCTTCCGATATACCCGAGGGTATGTGGAAGTGCAGTATGTGTGTGGTTCTTTCTAATGTGCTACTACTCGAAGGGGTACCCATAGGGGTTACAAGGGATTCCAACAAGTGTGACCACCTCTTGTAGTTATTGTGTGCATGCCTCCCCAAATCCATAGGTTTATGTGCTTAACGACATATCCCATGCTTTAAAGACGTCATAACACATCTCTAGCCTAGGAAAAAAAATTGTGAAAATTGGAGGTACAATTGGCCCTAGAAAGTGCTCTGATACCACTTGTTATGCTATTGACCTGTGAGAAATCCAGAATACCATAAATAAGAAGAAATATAGCCCAAAACACAAAATTATCACATGAAATGAGAAAAAATGCAAAGTATTTTATTATTCAAAAACATATTCAATGTTCACTTGCCTCTTCGAGGGGCCAACCTCCAGCAGAGCAGAGCTCGATTACAATAAGACTCGATGATATTTCCCTTAATAACTATGACTATTTATAGTTAAATGACATCCAAAACCCTAACTACTAATGGTCCCTTGCATAACATGGGTTAACCACTTTATTTATTAACTATGGCCCGTTTACAACTAAATGTGGTCTCTTTTCTCTAATGCAAGTCAACCACTTACAATTATTAATGTGACATTTATTGACTCTCTAACTAACTATGAATGTGACTCGGCCCATTGGGATTATTACATAAATAAATGGGTTAGGGTTGGACCCTAACAAAATGGAATGTGTGCAAAGTAAAAATAGGTAGATTAGTTTAATGTGTGACATAGTATGGAAAAAATTAACATAAATATACAAATTCAAATATAGGGGAGTATGTAGATGCAAAAGTAGGGAGCATGCATAGGAAATATTATCCCTACACTCTACATTAGAATGTCTATGTGGAAGAAGAACCACAAGTGCACTTTGACTTGGAAATTCCATGCATATGAAGGACTACCTTCACATTTTACATTGGGAAATATATGAAAATGGTGAACTACTTCCGCACTCTACATTATGTGGAATGCAAGAGAGAGGATAATGTGGAGGATAAAGTAGAGTGAAAGTGTGGAGCACGTGGAAAGGTTAATATATGTATGTAGAATGAAGGATAAGGAATGGAGGTGGATAAAGGGTTAGGGTGTAAGGGAGATGAGATAGAAGGGGGAAGAAAGAGGGGTATTGGGGGTAGAAGAATGGAGAAGGTTGGAGAAGGGGAGGGTGATAGAAGAAATATGGGAAAGTGGGTGCATAATATGGGAAAAAAGGGGATTCTTGTAGAGGAATGGACACCCACTGTTGTAACTTATTTTTATCATGTCATATTTTCTATTTTATTTTTATGTTTAAAAAATAAAAATAAAAAAATATTGAAAAGAAAAATGATAAGAAAAATGAGAATGATATATATATTATTAATATATATATAGATATAATCTATATATATGTATATATAGATATATATAGATATAGATATATATATTTATAATATATATATATAATTATATATATATTATATATAATTATATATTATATATATTATTATTATATATATATATATATATATATTATAATATATATGATATATATATATATATGTATATATATATCATGTGTGAAAATTGAAAATACCCAAAATCCCAAAGTATTTGACGTGCTCATTTAAATGTCGTCATAAGTCCGATTAATTAAGTTAATCCTTTAGTTTAGATAATGAAGGATTAATTAATTATGTTTATTGTAATAAACTATTGATTGATATGATGGATTTAACATTTTGTCATTATTTATAATCGATGTGTTGTTTTTAATGGTCGAGATCATCCCCGCCCTAATCAATGACAAGGATGCATTTCAGACATCCCCCCTCACTTTTGATGTTTAACCAGGGGGTGTTTTAAAAGCAGTCTAAATTAATACCGCCAGAGGTATGTTTCAGCATCAGAGCATTTTGAACCCCCCCTTCTGAAACTACTTGTTGCCTCGCCCCTCCTTAAAACCACCTTTATGCCACTCTATTCCCATCGTCACTTCCGCACACCTTGCCACATGTCCCTCACTCATTTTCCCACCTATCATATCATTATCCTTCCATCCAATGGCCAATTAACCATTGTATTTTCCCTGCCAATGTCTTATTGTATTAATTAGATCCGTAAAAATGGTAATAAGCCCGAATAAGTTATAAATCATCCCACCACCATTGAAATTATTTTTCTCTCATCCTTTTGTAGCATCACAACTAATTCGATTTTCATCAATCTCTAGTTAGTCGCCACATCAAAAAATGAAAAATTCCTTGGTAATTCAGTATACCCATCCTCAAATCAACGTGTATTCTTCAAAGGGAAGGTCTAAAATATTAATTGAGAGTCCAGTATTACCCCCTGTCATGAATTTAAATGATCTTCCTTTAGTAGACAAGAAATACAAAATCTGTGAAACCTAGTGCGAGTTCAATCTCCATGAACTACAGAACTAGGTGAATCATAAATATCTTGATGCCAGTGATGAATTGAGTATGTGGGACTCCTTCCTGCCTAATTCATTTTTCCTCAAACCCATTTCTTTCCATATTTTTTACCTGGCGTAATTTCAGGTACCTCCTGAGTTAGAGGGTTGTTATTGCCCCAAAATAATGAAGTTTTGTTCACTATCACCCCTAAGTCAATTTCTCAAATCCTTCACGTTAATCCTACATTCCCCTTGCACCCATTTTTTTTGGATTCTCTTATGGAGATCTATAAGAAACTTACATTCCCTTAGAGAGCTAAAATCTTTGAAACCTTTTTACCTGAAAAAATATGAATTACCAAAAATGAATCCACCTTACTCCTCTTCCATATTTCCAGAGATCTCTATGCAGGTTATCTCTATGGTTTCGTGTATGTTAGGTTATCCAAGTGACCAGTGGTTCGATGAAGTAATTTTAGGGTTTTTATCAGTATTTTTAGCAGGAGAAAACCATCTTACATTTTAAATTATAGTGAGTTTCTGGAAGAATGTATTCATGATCAATTTTTTAGTTTTCTATTGAAAATTCCTTCAAGCATTAGTCTATCCTTGTATATTTGCTCACGTTTTTCCAAGCAGATAGTTTTAAGTTTCCATTATAGAGATTAGATGTACAAGGAAACCCCCAGTTTGTAATTCAATTGAATTTCTTGGTAAGGAAGAGTACTGAAGAGTTCTCTTTCTCGAACTATGTAAATCATTTTCTGCGCACGTCCCTATGTCTTTTGAGTAGTGATGTAATTCTGAGGATTTCACCTAAAATTAATAGGATTCTTCACCTCAGCGAGCAAACAAAAATTGGAGACTGGTGTCTTTACCAAAATTACACATGGATCAGAGTTTATGGCTCTGAGTTACCTCCTTACAGGTTGCCTAAATTTGTACTAGTCATAATATTTTCACTATAATATATAAGACAAATGATGAATATGGATGATCTACACTTTGTTTATAGTAAGAAGAAATCTTGATTCAAATTGAAAGCACAGATAGGACCATTCATTGTCAACACTAGAGCAGCAACAACGAAGGAATATTCTATGTTAAAGCAATTGAAATTCAAATTGAGTTTCACTTGGTCTTATGACCCCTTTGGCATTATTTCTAAATTAAGAGTTGAACAAAAGACAACTCCTTATGCACATACACCAAGGCCAGAAATAGAACAATATGTCAATCAAGAAGAGTGGTAGGATGATACACTGCAAGAGGTAGAGGAACAAGTTGTTACTTAAACAACTTCACAAACTCCAGTTCCACGGGAGAAATAAATCAAAAGGCTAAGAGAAAGTTTATCTCCTTCAATTTTAGAAAATCAAGAGACAAAATTTCATGTGTTTAAAAGAATAAAGAAAAATAATACTCGGGGAGACCATTTTCAAGTAACAAGTTGAAAAGAGCAGTAAAAAACGATACTGGAATGTTTACATACTGCAACTTTTCCAATGATTGAGGATATATCACCAGATTCTCCTATATCATCAATTTCTCAGGGTATAGAGCAACTGAATATTTATTCTAGGTATAAAGAAATCAAAAGAAAGAATGAGGCACTCAAAGCTACTACATACTCTGAATTTTGGAAACAAACCTCATCCACTCAACATAGACTTCTTTATGCACTGGACATACAAAAGGGACAATTTCATCTTGCATTCTTGGAACCCAAAGTTCCAGTTCCTAAAATTGTTGACGATTACAAGACATCTATTTTTTCCTTTGATACTAAACAGATCCATGAAATTGACCAAATTGATTTGCATAAACAAGCTGGTGAAATGATTTATTTCACTTTAACCAGTTCAGCCATGGCAGCATCAAAACTATAGGCTTCACTGATCAATATGCTATCACAGTTAAAGATGGAGAAAATGTCTTTTATGGCCAAAGATACCAAGATAAAATCATTGCAGGATCTTGTAGTAAAATTAGGATATAATCGTCAAAGCAGCAAAGGAAATGATAAAAAGTAAGAACGCTGATATCTAGGCACTAAGGAAGCAATTGAAGCTTCCAACTACAAAACACCCATAGTCCAAAAAAGTTGGATAGTTGGAGGTCAATAAGGAAAACATGTTCAAAACGATAATTGAACAAAACCTTCAAATACAGAAAATGGAAGTTGAAATGGAAATAATATTAAAATAATAAGAACAACAACTCAGTGTTTCAACAACTATCCCCATAGCAACAACTTCTATTGCAGGTACTTCGACAACAGGAAAAAAAACTAGGGACTGATAATACATACGTAGCTAAAATGAAAATAAATTTTAAGTTAACAAAACAAATAGCTACATATGAAATTGAATCGGTAATGGGTCACACCATTGCTTAAGCACAGGAAAGCATATGGTTGTATATAAATGAATCTATGACTGACTTATGGACATCTATAGAAATAATTTTTTAATAGGAATAATTGTTGCAAAAGTCAAAGGAAACAATGGCAGAGGTGAAGAGAGACCTGGATAAAAAACCATGAGATTCTACCAAATTAATCAGAATTTTAAATTCTAAAATAAATGAAGAGCTTGAAGAATGTGGAATTGAAGATAGAACATAAACTATCCTGGAGGTGAGAAGGATGTTGACCAAGAGAAACTTAATGCTTTAGCTAGAAAATAAGTGTCATAATCTAGAAGTTCGGATTAAGAAGTTTCACACAAAATTTACCATATTATAAAAAAAAGGACTTCCAGGTCTGAAAGGCATTGGTAATAAGTTAATTCCTCTTGAATATTATTAGCATAAACTACATAACCTAATAATGGATAAGGAAAAATTTGTAAAAAATAAAGGGACCATAATTGGTAAAGCTTTCATGGAGGGTTTGAGTTATGATTTACTAATTCAACATGAGGTAAAACATTTATTCATAATTAAACCAAATTTTGAGAAATATACTGAAGTCGATGAAGCATACAAAAAGCTAATAAATTTTTTTATTCCTAATGAGGAAATATGGGACAAACTATGTGAGTTAATCGACTCACAAGGCAACAAATGTTTCAACAATGGGATGTAGGTTTTCAGGAGTAGAGAATAGATTTTCAGGAAACAACAATCAGAACAACAACTTTATAATTCCAAGTCATTGGCAATTTTCCTCAAATTATGTGTAAGATGTGAAATTAGTTCAGATTTCATACTTTCTAGTTCTATTTTTGTAAAAAAATCCAAATCAGATGGATTAGATATTTTGTAATAAAATTTTGTCATTAAGTCTAGATATTTTTAGAAGAGACTCTATAAATCTCTTGTAATTCGAAGCATGAACATTTGAACCTTTGTGATAAGCTATTGAGCATGATTTTAATTCTCTTAAGTATTTCCGAAATTAATAGAAGGATTATGGACTCATTTTGAAGTAGCTTGTGTTCTACTATGGGTTTTTCTAAGTTTCTTATTATGTTTCCATGTTTATTTATTTCTACACATGCTTAAAGATGATAGGAAATCTGGGTAAGATAAGATTGAATATCAATATTTCTAAAATCCCCTGCAAAGTTATAATCAATTACAGAGTTTAATTAACTCAAACTATTTGTTTAATTTGATTCCTCTACATAATTTAATTGTTACTTCCTATTATCTTTAGATATGTTATGTTTGGATGTAAAGGTTTTTTACACGCATCATATATATATATGACAAGTTAAATATTCTATTTGAATGTTTAAAGAATCATATATATAATCTTAAATTATGCCTTTCATAAACAATTTAAAGCTTAATTTTGTTAAAGGTGAATAATCAAACCTTTTATTATAAAAGAAATAATTGGGATGTACATTTGTTTAATAGTTTAAAACATTGGTCATCCAAACCCCAAATTAAAACAACATTTTAGATGCTTTGACACAATTCCTTAGCCTAGAATTGTGTACAAAGGATAACATCAGATTGGCGTCATTGCCGAGGAATGAAAATTTGAAGTTTCTTTTCCATAGGACAACGATAAATATTTCTTCTTAAAGGTCACTACAAGAAAAAAGGACATTGGTGAGAGTCGAAAAATGTCACCATAAGCTCATTGGAGATAGTCAAAATAACATCTGTCACCAAAGGTGGCATCACCAAAAGTATAGATGTTGTGGTGACATTCAAGGTTCATCACCAATAATTATTTATAATGATGGGTAGTGACCGTCACCATTTCATATGAGTAATGGTGACGAACCATAGCCTCTGTAAAAAAAAATTTGAACGTCACCAAAGGTGTCATCGCCAAAAATATAGTTGTTGTGGTGACATTCAAAGTCCATCACGACTAATGATTATAATGACAGATAATGATAGTCACCATTTCATTCGAACAAAAACGACTTATTATGATGGACCTTTCATGGTTATCACTATTAATGCATATATATGGCGACATTTAATGACCGTCATCATTTCAAATTTTGGTAAGGGTCAAAAAATGTCACCATAAGCTCATTGGTTATGGTCAAAAAAACCTCCATCACCAAAATTGAATGTCACCAAAGGCTGCATTGTCAAAATTATAAGTGTTGTGGTGATATTCAAGGTCCATCACGAATAATGATTATAATAACAAATAGTGGTTGTCACCATTTCAGATGAACAATAGAAATTTATGGTGATGGACCTTTCATGTTTGTCACTATTAATGCATATATATATGGTGTCGTTCGTTGATCATCACCATTTCATATTTTGGCGAGGGTAAAAAAAATGTCACCAAAAGCTCATTGGTGATGGTCAAAAGAATCTTCATCACCAAAAATTGATTATTGTCATTCCATATGAATATCAAGGCACAATGGAATCAAACCACCAACCTCCTGCTTGTAAAGCAGGTGCTCTTCCATTGAGCGAACACCCTTTAAAAATTTAGACCTTGAAACTTTATAAATTCTAAATCCTACAACTTTCAATAAATTATAAAACTTTGTAAAGTCTTGGCAACTATTTTACTACAACAAATCCACAAGTGGCATGTCACGCTATTGCGTACGTTTAATTGTGTGTATATTTTTTAGTTTCTTTGATTTGGAATGATTTACATGAAATTATTGAAATCAAAATAATTAAAAAAAAAAATCATTGAAAATTTATATAAAGGTTTACATTGAATTTGTTTTTCCTTTTTTATTATATATATCTATATATATATATATAATATATAATATATTCTTAATATATAGTTTATATATATCTATATATATATATATTATATATATCTATATATGAAAATATTAGGCGTCATACGTT
This sequence comes from Pinus taeda, assembly GCA_000404065.3. Taxonomy (NCBI): domain Eukaryota; kingdom Viridiplantae; phylum Streptophyta; class Pinopsida; order Pinales; family Pinaceae; genus Pinus; species Pinus taeda. The sequence goes on from APFE030525694.1 coordinate 34,407, forward strand.
TTATATTTTATGGTTTAGCCACTTCAATTACAATATTTAGACCACTAGTACTAAAGAATGAAATACACTATTTAATAAAAAATGACACAAACCACTTTAATCTCCGTGAAAAACAAGTGAACAGTAAAATTTATAATCTTCCTTGCCTAAACTTGATTCTTAAAATAGAATTGGATCATAATGTAATCCATCCCTACACTTGCCAATATTACAATAATAAGATAATAATGCTATATTATCATTGCTTTCAAATATGCTCCCTTGAGATTTTCACTAAAATAGAGCACTCATCCTCTATCATCAATTTTCATCGATCCATAATCAAATGCATGGATGCAAAAACATCGACATATAAGTTGTAATACAATGTAATTAAGTAGAACTCATCTGCTACAACCCTACGTGGTAACCGCATCATTTCGGTTATAGAGGTAATGATAAAATCTTGAATATTTTCATTATAGGAAGTGGAATACAATTCAGTAAAATTAAATTCATTAAGGATACTTCTTAAGGATGTGAAAGAAATTTTAGAAATTCTAGAGAGCCAAATGAATGATCATGTTGTTGGCTTCATAACACAAGTGATTCTAAGAATAGATTCCAAGTTAGAGCCATCCATTATAGAAGTCTTTAACAATCCTTTTAAACCAATGGCATCATAACATTAACAAGCCTTTGAAGTGAATGACATCAGATCAATATAGGTACCAAGGCTTCCGGTAATGAGAACAATGAGAGTCAAATGGATAACAATATTATTTGGCCTAGGAGATCGTGTTCACAAATAATCAGTTAATGATTTTACAACACTTTCATGAGTTCCCACATTGTTTGCCAAACAAAATAATTAAAAAGAAATTTACTACAGATTGTTTAATATCCTAAAGATGGACTAGCTTTGGGTTCCAAAACATCGACAAAAATTCATAATGTTGTGCATCTTCAAAACAGTAATGAAAATACGCAAGGAATTTAAACATTTTATTTTTAGAGTTGCCATTCCAGTGTTTAGGAATCTATGCAAATAGTGATCATACGGAAAATATTTAGTAAGGATATCCAAGGCACCTAGAGTCATGAACAAAGACCCAGTTAAGAGACTTGAAACCACTATTTTAGATCTAGAAATTAAATATCTAAAGCATAAATGAAGATATCGCAAATTGGCAATTAATCAGTGTGATCCTGAACATAATAATTACCAATAATCGAGAAATGAGGCCAATCTTGGTGCGCCTATTGTGTTAAATGAAATAATCATTTCCAAAGTTTCATTGATGGCATCAACTTAGTCAGGATTAATTCATTCAATTAGTCAAACAATATTTCTGTGATTTAAATTGCTATGAAAAAAATCAAGACAGCTAATGTTGTTTTAAAACGTTATAGAATGTAACAATCTAATAGTTCTATCTTTTGGACCATATATGATCAAAATCAGTCAAATAATGACTGAAAAAGATCAATATACAACCAAAATGGGTCCAAAAAGTAGAATAGTTTGAGAATTCCTAACAAAATTTCCACTTGGGAGGGAAAAACAAAAAGAGATTTGTTTTATAATGCCTGAGTTACTTAAACCCATTGGATTTGAACCCAATATTTAACCCAAAAAAAGGATCAACGAGTGGTTCTAATCCATTTATTGACTATCAATTTTGAATTATGACTTACTGTAACTTATTCAAATTTATGTTTTTGATACATAAAAAGAAACCCTAGAAAACTGCATAAAAATCAAAATTATTTCCACAATGATATCATCATTCAAACATAGATAGAGAAATGAGCTTACAAATGGATGGAAAACATCACATTTTGGATGGTGGAGTTCCTTGTAATAGGAATTGTGGTATGGATCATTCTGTGACATGGAAAAATACAAAATTACCAGATAAAAGTATGCTTAGAATGACGCAATTTATCTAGCTGTTCCATTCATTTTCTAATAATATCAACCTACACAATTTAATCTATGTTCCAAATTTCTTCCAATCTATCAAATATCACATATTAATGTAAATGATCATCTGACGTTTCCATGGACAAAATGAACCACATGTTATATGATGATGTAACACCTCATGTTCACATATGGGTAGATCACATGCAACACAACAAAAACAAAATGGATGCCATAAGGTCCCCATACAACTTAAAAACTACCTATAGCATATCTCATGATTGCAACTAGCGCAGATCCTATAAGATTGATACATGCAAATTATTAATCAATTTGGCACAATAAATTTAAACTAACTATCCTTTGATGAATTTATGAAACAAATATTACTAGTTAGTCCCATCTACAAAATCTAAACAGAAAAATACACAAATATGATGTCAATCATAGCCCCAAGGGTTATTTTGATCATTATATCCTCTTGTGCAAAAGTTCATAGAGGTCTCAGTACCAAGTCTCATTAAGTCCTTTGGGGTTACCAGGCAGTATTTTGGTTGTTGGTCTGCCATCCTCCATCCATAAAATCAGGGATAAAGAAGCAATTTGTGGGGGGGGTTGGAAAGGTACCAACATCCTTACTTGGAATGCCTAATATGTGGGTAGGTGAGCGACTATTTCTCCAGAAAAATATATATGCTCCAAATAATTTAGTTCAAGAGGAGGGATTTAGGAAAGAAGTGAATAGTTTGTCCAATTATTTTAGCTTGCCCATTTCTTTGATTGATTTTGGCACAAAATGTTCAATGTTATAACCTTTAAATATGAGGAAGAAGTCTTGAATATTTTGGATCTATCATAACTCCAATTTGAGGGAAGCTTGAGACAATAGAAATCAATAGCGTTGGCCATCCTAAAATGTTGAAGTGTACAGGATCTAACTAATGAAGCTCCTAATATCTATTGACTTTGATGAAGTAGGTTTACATCACTAAGGAAATTTTACAATAACATAAGATGAGAAATAAGATCTGTAGCAGTATTTATAGTGAAATAGGGTATGAACCTATGTTTATTAAGGTTGGCCACACTATATTAAAATTTGAAGTCCAAATTTTCCAAAATGTGTACATATTAGCATATGTAGGCTATAACAACAACCTTTCCACATCCCAACTAATCATTATCTCATGGAAATGCTTGAACGGATGGAAATGGTATAATCTCTAAAATAAACTTGCATGGTTCAACTTTCCAGTGCTAACAAGTATATTGTTTATTCTAATTTCTAAGAGTGCACTTTACCAATATTCATTCATAGCAGGCACTCATCTTTAGATTTCTTTTCAATAGAATGTACTTGTTTTTTATCACCTTTGGATATTAAAAAAAAATTCTTACTATCCCACTCCAATCTATACAAAGTGCAGAATTTCACAAAATTGTTCTAAAACACCATAGCAATATATCTATAGACAGCACCACTAGGCAGGCCATAGACAACTTCTTATTGCTTAGTGATTGATGGTTTCTAGATGATATAGTTAGATACACTACCAGTCTCCTCATTGACATTCCTAACTTTGCAGACATCACCCTGTACTTCAAATCTTGTTCAGGATACCTATTACAATATAAGGACTTTTTTTAAGTATTTAGTTATTCTTAGGATTTAGCTCAATTTATTCCCATATGAACTGGAAAACAAAGGGGATATATGCCTTATGCACTTCCCCCTATGTTCTCAAAATGCATCATCGACTGTTTTTGGTCATTAATGAGCCATGGCCTTTATAAATTTTCCTAATTGTACTATATACTGACTATGTATTATAATTTCCCCCCGTTCTTTCATTTCACGACTTCCTGAAATGGTAGTGTAGTGCATTAAAAAAGTGTCAAAATGTAGAAATGTCAATTCCATGAGGTGTCAACAAAATGCCTCTATCACGACTAAATTTGCGGGACTTAAAACGATAGTAGACATAGGTTTCCTTTCCAACTATTTGAATGATGGTATAATTCTCGAGTAAATTGATGACTAAAATTTAAATTAATGCAACAGCTAAATCATAAAGTTATACATATATGTATATTTGTAAGTATCTTTCATTGATAGATAATAAAAACAACATACTACTCATCAAATGCATAGAAAAAAATTTAGTTGTTGTGAAAGAAGGAATACAAAGAGTAAAACATGTATAATTGTTATGCTACATACCTGTATCCTCTAGGGTAAGAGTATGGTGGACGTTGAATGGGAGGATTTTATGGAGAACCCATTTTCAAGCTTGCTTCTAGAGCTCACACAATTTCTTCATCATTATCCTTGGGCTCTTGTAGGCTGCTACGTGAGGTTGGAATAAAGACAAGGAGTCAATGGCAAGATATTATCTTGAAACATAAAAATCACCATAAGGTTGGGTTCTCAAAATTCAAGTGTGAATCTTTTATGAATGCTAGAGTGTAATGTCCTCTATGAATTAAGGACGAGAATTAAGGACAAAAGGGACCCATTAGTGTATCTATCCTCATAGGCTATAGTCCACAAAAAATGGTAAAACCCCCAAAAAACCATTATTAGGCAAGTTTGTTGGCATTATGGCACAGGTTTGGAGCTATGGCACAGGTATTGTCCTTGATGGCAACTCTCTTTGGTAACAGATCTCAGTTCAGGCACTCAGAAAGAAGAAAAAGACATATACGCAGGTTCATCTAGACAAAGGCACGTATACACGTGGGTTATACATTACAAAAGCGCGTATATGTTGGGGATCATTTTTTTGGTCCATAGTAGTTAGTCCTTGGAACTTGAACCTATGTTTCAGACCAAGGCGTCTCGGCAGATGTGTTGATCCCTAGTTTTGGGTTCATGGTATTGAAATGTTATGGTTTTGGACCATGGTATTGAGGAAGGCCTAAGACTATAAAAGAGGAAGGAGATCATGTGGCAAAGACAGAGCTGGATTATTATTGAAGATCTGAAAAGTACTAGAGCTGGTATATTCGTAATTGGGTTATGTTGCATATCTAGACCTGAATGAAGGAGGAACCTTGGCGCAAAAGGAAGGATAAGTTCTATTCATGGGTCATAATCTTTAAGATTAAATGATAGTATCTTTGCATGATTTTGATCTGCTAGATGTGGCGCTTGCTTGATCTATAAGTTTGATAATCTGGGTTTATTAGTGATTGACTATTTGGAAGAGTGTGTTATCCTTTATAGATTTGTACGTAGGCTCAGTGAAGCGAAGGCGCGTATACACGCAGTTTTGGTGAAGTAAAGGCGCGTATACACAAGTTGTTCCATACGCAGATGCGTATGCACGCAAGTTGCAGGCTGTTGAAATGGCGTATATGCTTTAAGTTGTGATCTAACTGCTTCTGTGTATTGCTGCTGAGTTCTGGTTTCTGTTTTCTGGTGTATGGTTTCTGGTACTGTGTTTTGGGTACAGCTGTAAGAAGAATATCTACTTGATTCAGATCTAATTTGTGGAAAGGAGATTGGTTGATTCTTGATGATTGTTTGATGTTCATGGATCCAGTCTGAATATTGATGAAATGTGGTCCCTGGAAGAAAGAGAAGGTTGTAGCCTTCTGTAGGTCAGCACCTACGTACTAGTATCTTGGCTAGTACAAGAGCTAAAGGGGGTTGTAGCTCCCTTCCA
>APFE030525696.1:9184-83994 GCA_000404065.3 Pinus taeda
AATCAGTTGACCTTGTTCCTTTAGGTAGTGAAGCAACACTTTTAGGGACTTAGGAGCCCTCAATTTATGGACATTTATAATTGGGGTTGAAGTGCCCAAAAATGTCTATAACACTTTGGGGCTTTGAGTACTCTCTAGAACCCACACATACACACTTGTCCCTACAATCCTCACTCCAAGGCTCCATATTTCAACAAGGAAACCCAATGAGAAGTGCACTCACAAAATGATCACAACATGCATATCAACATGCATAGGTGCCATTTGTACCATTCTCTCATTAACACCTTATCTTCCATAGCCTTGATTCCACAAGACTAGATGCAACACCTTCATCAGCTTCCTACTCATGTTGTTAACCTATTCTTGGTTACATGCTCATCATTAACCACTATTAGTCATTTGAATCATGTTATGATAGAATAATACTCCAAGTCATTATGCATGCACATCCATTATTGTATGCACCTAGAATATCTATATTCATATAGCATATCATTATTTCATATATATTCAATGGATATGCATATTTAAACTATTTCATCTCTTGCATTTTTATCATGCTTATGCTATTATTCATCAGCATGTGAAAACTTCTCAAAAAATTAAAGAAAATTATTAAAACTAACAAGAGATAACTTAAGATATTCCCCCTAATATTTATGGTTGCATCACTTGGCCATAAAATTTTGTAGTTTGATTGGGCTACTCCAGGGAATATAGTCAGCATCCTGCATGTTTATCGTGTTGCATCAAACTCAAGTCAGCCTTCAAGAAGAATTAGTGTCTTCATATATAGGACAACAAATTAATTTCACATAAGTACACATGTATGCATAGATATTAATTTAAAATTTAAATTATTTCCTATACTCAAGCCCATACATGATCAATATTGAACCTTAGCTTTGGTACCAAGTTGTCACATAGTATCAAAGCTCCCATTTCACTTGTTCTTGAGCCCATCTAGGTCTGGTATTGAACCATGATCTGATACAACTTTGTCACATAGTCAATTCCCACAATGACTTACAGAGGTTATGGGGTACCCAAAATTTATTTTTCTTTTTAATAACTTGATAATAAGCTCTAATACCACTTTGTCAGATGGCCCTACTAAATTTATCTAAACCACACTTGCAAAAACTTTATTTTCATCTCTCGTGCATTTTTTCAAGCACTTTACATGTAAAAATTTCTTTAATTACTTTTTATACAACCAATTAAATAGTCTTTTCATTATAGACATTTTATCAAAAAATTTGTATGAAATAAGAAAAGAAACATTTCTCTGATTCCACTAGTAACATACTAGGTGAAATATACCACTCAATCATGCAACTTTTGATTTCTACCTTTCAGTTATTTTATCAAATATTTTGTATACAAATTGCAATAAAACACCTTAACCCATTTCTTCGAATGCTTTGCATGCAAATATGCATAGATCAGATACAACAATATTATCATACAATAATGCTAACACTGTAATATTATCCCCATCCACAAAACATTAATTTTATTTTGATAAAATGAGTGCTTACTCATATTATCTTACAGTTGATGCTCTCTAACTACCTGTAACACCATCCTCAAGTTTTGGTCATGCTCTTCCTTATATTTGCGGAATATACCAAGATGTCCTCTAAAAATACAAAACATTAATTTTATTTTGATAAAATGAGTGCTTACTCGTATTAGCTTACAGTTGATGCTCTCTAACTACCTGTAACACCATCCTCAAGTTTTGGTCATGCTCTTCCTTATATTTGCGGAATATACCAATATGTCCTCTAAAAATACAATAACAAACAATTTTGAAAAAATGGTGCAGCAACATCTGAACTTAGCTAGCAATGTGAAATTTTGTTCACATGTTGTGGCTAAACAAGTTGAATTTCATTGACCTAATTGGTCAAAAGTCAGTTTTACTGAGAAGGTTGGATCTCTCAAGAAATGAGTTGTATTTCATTATTGTAGTAGTTAGAAATTGCCTTATTTTAGGTTCAAAGATAAGTTGTTAGCATAGGTGTGTGGTAGAGCTAGGAATTAGAGATTTGTTGTTAGATTGATTAAAAATAGGGATTGAGTTGTTAGGCACAGAATAGAGTGATATTCAATTGATAAAAAGAAGGGAAAAAATGTAATGAAGGGAGGATTGAGGGGAGTGAGAGCAAGAATAGTGTGTGGATTGTATTTTGAAACAGAGGTCTTTTATTTGTGTAATCAGGCCAAGGCCGAGACTCTGTAACTATTTTATCATGAATAAATGATGTTGTGCATGTGATTAATTATCAATCCTGCAGAAATCCTTGTTATGCTTTCAAATTCTTTGTATTCGGGGTAGAGTGATTATTCCTTTGTTCTTTTATGTTTTACACCTAAATCACAGGATTAATAGAAATCATAGGCTTTTTATATAAATATCATTATTTGATGCCTGCTTTAATCCCAACTGTTGGATCACTGATATTGGATCAGCAAATTTTATTTACATGGTTTTGATCCTGCAAGCGGAAATCCAGTTTACACTAAGAGTCAGTTGAAAACATAGAGCGGATCTGAAATCCAGACTTGAAATATTATAAACAGAGGCTTTTAACTTTATCGGTCCGTGGATCTCAATCGGATCGCAACTGTGAATTTGAAGGAGCCTAACCAATGGACTTGCGACTTGCGATCATGCGATTTGATTAGGACCGTTGGTTCATTTAGATCGTGATCTATGGTATACCGTCGAGCGCTCCTAATTTAAAAGGGAAAATCATTGTTTTGGCCTTTTTTCCCAAAGGAATTCTAGTTAAAAAAGAAAAGGCCAGATTGTTAACAAGAGGTGAACCGCAGGGTAATAGTTGGGGTTTCTTAAGCCACTATTTCCGCCTATGTCAAAAATTCCATTCATATGGCACATGAAAACACCTAGTGCATTAGATAACCCAAATTGTACCAATGTGAACTCATAATACCCATATTGAGTTCAATATGACATAGTGTTGATTTCGTCTTCCTTAATCATTGCGTGATGATACCCTGATCTCAAATCAATTTGGGAAAACCTTAGCTCCCAGATCTGATCAATCAAGTCATCTATTCTTGGAAAAGGGTATTATTTCTTCATTTTTACTCTATTCATCTACCTAAATACATACACAATCTTAGTGGACCATCCTTATTTTTAGGAAATAGCATCACGACACCCAAAGGTGACACACTTGGGCACATGTAACCTTTTTTAAAGAGTATTTATAAATGCATTTGTAATTATTTAAGTTTTGTTTCAAACCTCATTTATGGTGATTTAGGCACTAGTGTAACTCTAGATACCAAGTCTATAGAGAATTTGGTATCCATTTTACATGGTAAACCTATAATTTTAGCAAATACATCTTTGAATTCCTTAAGTACTTGGTGGTTTTCAATGATAGGTTTCTTATTCTTGGCTATCTCCTCCATGTGGGTTGCATAAAGTTGTCATCCCTTTCTAAAAATTTTCTTTAATTGCATGGTTGATATTTCCTTGATAAAAATTGGCCTTGTGATTCCATACATCTATCATTTCCACCCTTCTTCATCAAGGTAAGTAAATTCTTTATTGTAATATTCAAGCATTGCACAATGTTTTTCCAACCAATCCATTCCAAATAGGAAAATATATGATCCCATTGGAAATATGTTTAAATATATAATTATGCTCAACCCATTCATATTGATTTGGAATTATTTTACAAGTTTATTTATTCTTATTTTAGATCTTATAACCAAACTAATCAAGTCCTGCCATGCTTGGGTTTCTTTAAGTTAAATCTTTCAAAAAAACCTATGATTGAGATAACTATGACTAGCTCTAGACTCAAGGAAATGGAAATGGGATAGTTTTTTAACTTACCTTCAACTGATATCATATGCACTTGATGATCATCCTACCTCTTGTCTAATTTTTCATATATGCTAGGCATGCTTCTATCCATATCCTCCATTATATCAACTCCTTTGATTTGATGTACAATCCTCATTTTTCCTTATTTGTGAGGGAATTCCCTGTACATGTTTTCACCTCCACAATCCCAACATATAATGGGTTGAAATATTGGCTTCTTAATGAATCTACCCCATTTGGTTCACTATGGATTGACTCAGTTTTTATTTTCCTAAGAATTTTTCTTAATTTTTTTATGAAACAATGCTTAATACTGAGAACGGGGTGAATCAGTATTAAGGCTAATTTCAACTTTTATGCCAATTCTTACTTTCACATTCAAACTTGGAAATTGTTATGTGTGAAACATCATCAAGTCATGTGCAACAAATCAAATCATTACTCATATACATACATACCAAAAGCATGAAAAAAAGCACATATAACATAGAGGATTTAAAGTGGAAACCCAAAAGGGAAAAACCACTAATCTTTGTTTTATGATGTAAATATGAGATCCTACTCTATTACATCAATTAGTTTTTGAGCCACCACTCACAGGAAGCACTAACTCCCTTAGATTATTTTCTATCACCCACTAACAAGAAGCACCAACTCCCTTCTTTTATATGCACCTGATCAGCTTACCATGAAGCACCAACTTCATGGATTTATGCAAGAAACCACTTGCAAGAGGCTTCAACCTCCAATATCTCTTTAGATAACCATTATATGAAAGCTCCATATCCATTTTTTCAAGGCTCCAACCCACACTCAATAAGGAAATAGTATTTTCTCTCAGTAATAGTCCCCACTTGGCTTGATTTCAGCTTTGTATTCTTCAATCCTTGGTCCTCTAAACTAGCACTCACTCTGCTAATTGTATTCTCTTCTCATCACCAATTTTTAGCCCTCTATTCTCAAATCATTAACTCTATTTTCTCCTTAGTATCCTTGGGTTCACTTATCTCACGCAACAATTTGTCTTCTGTTCATTTTACACATTCTACAACAACTCGCATTCAACTCTTCACCCTCATGTATTCAACATACTCACTCTTGGCCCCTAGTTGTTCCACATGCACTCTTGACCTCTACTCAACAACTCACTCTCATGATGCATACTACTGTAATCCAACTTATGAACAACAACCATCCATGGTTTTGATCCTCTACTACACAAGGAACGATGTTGACTCTATCAACTCATTATTATGCCCAAGAGTGTATTCCAACATGGCTTCCCATTATGATGTTAGATTCAATTACTCAACCTTTGCAACTAAATTAATTATGAGAATGGGATTCTTAGTGTTTTTCCATTCTAAGAACTAGATCTTAATCCAACCTGCACACTCAAAGAGATCCTACATTAAATTTAACTTGTACCAACAAAATGGCTCTCTATCCTGTTGTTGCATCAAATTACTAGGCAATTGAAACAACATTAACTTAGAGGATGGGCACCTGAGTGTTTCTCATACTGAGAATTAATTCTTGGTCAATATGTGCACTCCATTAAGGCATTCCAATAGAACTTATACTATAATTCAGGCATGGATCTCTTGGTCTGTGATCATATATTCTGCACCTAACAAACTTTTCCATTGGATTCTTTGTGACATGAGAAACACTTTGGTGTGGTTTGTTCCGATTGATCATAGCACTTAATTAATTTTCACTGCATATCATTGCCCTCATTGTTTCGGTCTCCTAGTCTAAGCATTCTTCCTTAATTCCAATTCACCAATCCTTAAATCTAGCTTTCGGCCCATTTTTTACTTGCATAATCCAACTATAGCAAGCTCCAGATATGGCATAGATTCTAATGATGGACCATAGCCCAAAGTAGTTGTTGACCGTTCAAAATTCATAATATAAATATGGTGAATAGCCAATTTTGACATAGCTACCAAATATGGAGAGACCCTATTGTCGACCCATTCATGTTGTTTAAACATATTCCCACGGTGCTTTGTATATAGACCAAAGGCCCTTTTAAAATGTATGTCTGACGTGCCTTTTTTCATTAATTCAACCTGAAAACCCTTGGTCGCTTAACCCTTGGTACAATGTACTGAGGGGTTCTGAGCCTTCATTTTTCATTAATTTTTTCATCAAAGTATTAAGGGTCATGGGCCTTATTTCTCTGTTGTGTCAACTTGTGCAATGTTTCCTATCCTTATGTCATCTTGGGACATCTCCTCCAAGCATTCCTTTGGTTCCTCTGAGAAAGGTCTCCTAAGGTGAGTCATCTCGTGGAACCTCTGACTCTGAAACTTTACCAATCACCAAACTTTCCACTGTTGAAAATTGTTGGTCCTTGTTGGCTTGATGGGCCCTAACCCAGGTTCAGTGTTAGGCAGCCAAGCAAATCCCTACACTACTGGCCCTTTCAGCATCAACCCGCGGGGTGCGGACTGAAGTCTCACCCGAAGCAGTATGGGGGGGATGCAAGAACCAAGTTTCCACACCCTGAGATGGTTATGACATCAGTTTTTATAACTTCACTATGCCTTCGTGTAGATAGATAAGCCCTTTAGGTCTTATCAATGTACTTATGTTATTCTTCTTTGGAGCCTCAGCGAAAGTCTTCAATTGTCCTTCATGGACCCTAAAGAGATAGATCAGGTGCTTAAGCGCTTCTGTAATTAGTCTTACTTCTGTGTCTACCCAAATTAGGTTAAGTATTGGTTAATTTTAACATGCATTACATTTATCTTCGCAGAAACATATATTCTTACTTGTGTTCATATGAAAAAGTGAAATGCATCAATATAGCATTAATTCATAACCCCAATATTCAACATAGCATAATCACAACATTCATAACAAAAGTAAAATAACGCATACACAGATGGAAAGTACACAGTAATTTCAGAATACTTCTCTTTATTGATGACTCAGATTCCCAGTACATACTCTATCAGCCCTATGCACACAGCTACAAGGGTCTGTGCACTCAGCTGCGGACATCTACCCTAGGCCTCTGCGCACTCAACTACAGAGTCTCTTCCTACACTAAGAATCTCCTTCTTAGCTCTTCACAGACTCATCAATGACTCCAACTATCTATGACTGAACTATCTTAGACTCCTCTGGGACCTCCTTTTTATATAATCCCATGGTCCATGGACCAAGGGCAGATCTCATCAAGCCAACACAACTTATATAAACTAAGGGAGGAAACCCTTTTTGACTCTTGATATATTCGTGCTCTGTGATCACAAAATGCGGAGACTTTACATTTCTTTATACAAAATTTGGGCCTTCTGCCCCAAAACTTGGGTTCTAACCCCAAAATTGACCCCCAGGGGATCTGTTCCCAACAAGGTTCATCATCCCATGCACTCACCTTTGTGCCCACCTTTGGTCCTTCTAGGGAAACTCTGTCAGGATGAGTTGTGTGGTGTGGGATCGTTGTTGAATAACAAGAACTTGTTATGTCGCTTTGTTTCCTATCAATATCCCCGCATCTCTCCATTTAGTGACTCGGCCAATGGCTCCGCCATATTTGGAAAATGTGCCAAACCATCACCACTTTGACCCTTCTACCATGTTTAACTCTATCTGAAACTTTAGAATTTTTGGGTACTTAACTTTGACTGACAATAACTTATGATCTAGTAGGCCTTTTCCAGGCTTCAACATATCGTTGGAAAGATATTTCCAAGAATTATCCAACTATGATATTTCCAAGAGAATTTTAATTTATCTTATAAGGAGGAGACTCCCTCAAATCCTAAACATTAGGGGATTTTTGAGGTCTAAAACGGGCCTCCTAAGGAAATTACAAAATAATAGTGGAAATAATAAAATAAGATTAGCTTACATCATCAAATTTTAGAGGGAAAAAAGAAGAAATTATTTTTTCAACTTGTATTTTCAACTTATCTCCCTATGGGTTTACTAGCATTTTGAGTGCAAACACTTGTTGGATGCATAATTTGATTCATCATCCAAGGAGTGCCCATTTGCATAGTTTCGATGGACCCCACTACATGAAAATGACAAATACATGAAAATCATGATTGCAATCACATTTTTTCATGTATTTCTCATTTTTTCATGTAAAAGAGTCCATTTAAAGTATGTGACATGGGTACTCGAATTAAGTTTTGTATCCAACAAGTACTCTCGCTCGAAATTGGAGTTATTTTATTATTTTTTAATATTTTTACTTTTTTACTCCAAAAATGGTGAGTCATCCCCCATGGTTGACGTCATCATCTTGAATCCCTTTAGTTCTGATAAATTTTATTTTGGTTGTACATTTTTCTTAGGAGGCCCATTTTAGACCTCAAAATTCCCCTAATGACTCCTAACCACCATAGATTTAAGATTAATAACTTCTTCAATAGACCTGCTACTATGATGGTTCTCTATCAAAGATTGTAGCAAGCATGGGACCCCCCTTGAGCTTAACACACCATGCACATCAATTCTATCTCACTTGACATCAATGCCAACACACCTGCTACCACCAACCAACCTAGCAATGCCAATTGTCCAACAATCTCCCCCTTTGGCATTGATGGAAACACAACACTTCTTCATATTGATATCCACTCCTCATGAAACTTTCACCATAATGCAATGCCATTGAGATTTCTTTCCTTGCATGAGCTACCAATAGCTTTCTCTCCCCCTTTGTTGTAAATGAAAAAGGGCTACAAACTACTTCTCCCCATTTCAATTAATAAATGAGGATTAAGCTGCTAATGTGCTTTCTTCTTTTCCAACTTGTCTTCTCAAGGGTAGATATCCTTAATGAGGAACTTTAAGTCTACCATCCACACTCAGCTACAAACATCATAATCAAAGACACTTGCAAGAATCAAGAACCAATAAAGCATGTCCTTGTGTCTTCTTGTAGTTTTTTTTGCTCTAGGAACTGGACATTTATGATATGCTCCCCCTAAAAATATATTGCCTCTTCATTGAATTATCATCTAGTTTTGGACACCTTATGGTTGTTGGATGAATACTCTCATTACCAATGCATATTTTGTACTAATTAAAAAAAAAATGATGCCAATGAAAACTGCAAATGGTATTGTTGCTCTTGCAAATACCAACCATTAGTGATTCATTTGGGTTTATTCTTCAACTATTGTTGTTGTTGAGTGATTGTTCTCACTCCTCCTGAACATATAGGACACAAACATGTCTCCCCCTATGATCATGAATTTACAAATAGGGTTTGATTTCTTAGAAAACACCAATTGTACCAAGAAATTGATACAAATTCGATAAGGCACCAAGAAAACTCTTATGACTTCGACTCAAAAAGAAAGGTACATTTGCACAAAAGGTTACTCCACTTGAACCAAAGACTACCAATTGACATAGTGATACCAATTTACAATTAAGGGACATGCAAAGCTTGTACCAATTGTGTCCATGAACAGAGGATTGATAGGCATAATAAAATTAATAACCTAAATGAAATAAGGGTATTTCAGCCAAGGTGAAAACCATTCATTTCCTGAGAAATCACTCTTCCCAATGGTAAGGGTCGTTACATGCTACTTCTACTAAAACAACTCCCCCTAAGCCAATTCTCCCTTCTTTTCTCTAACCCCTTTTCTTCTACCTAGGAACTAATCCCTGGGACTTGGTTTAAAACTTTTCATTACTTATCACTCCACAGTTATGATATAGCTCCTCTTCTTCTCACAACATAAAGTTTTGTGAACTCTCCCCATAACCATGATGGTTGCACTTTCTACTCTTGCAATGTTGATATACATAAATAAACACATTCATCATTGTAATCAACCAATGAACTCAAGCATGCTTTCAACATTCAAATGCACCTCTCTGATTATTCTTTCTAGCTACCCACGTCTGGCATATTTAGATTCATTTGAATTCGTTATCTTCTTTTTAATGAATAGATATAGAGGATCTACTCACCCTAAGTAGATTGTCCTCTTTTTTCTTCCACGCTTTCATTTATTAAGTCCTCGTAAAAACATTACCTTTTAATTCCCCTTTCAGCTCGCTTTGGTTTTCATCTTGGTTGTGTGAGCTAGAGGGAACTTCTCCTTCTTTTATTATTTCTTTCTCCGTACCTTCTTGCTTCCTTTTTTCTTTAATAGAGGGGTCTACTATGAGGGTAAGATAATCACTCTTCTGATTTTCTTTTGATTTTTCAACGTGCTGTCTTTACATGAAGCGCTAAATACAAACCTGTATTCCTCTTCTCCTACATTTCTTCTTAACCTTAATGGCCTATTTTTCTATTTTCTTGCAAATTTTATGAAGTGGGATTTGTCCTGCTATACCTATAATCTGCTACCTCGTGCTCAAAGTTTCCACAATTGTAGCATTCAACCTCACTTAAGAATGGGAAAAGGAATTTCAATTTCTTATAGTATTTCCACTATAACTTCTATTATTGTAATTGTACCCACTCCTTAGCATATTTTTCATTATTGAGTCACTTCTACCCAACATATTTTTCATTCTTGCATTCCATATACATTCTATGGCTTTATGCCCATAATTTTTGCAAGAAAAATCATAACTATGGAAATGATTTTGATAATTCAAAATACCTTTTCCTTGAATGCTTTGTCCTATAGTGTGAAAGGACCTTCGATGGTTCTTCATTTTCTCTTTATGTTCTTGTGAATCACTTCCTTGAACTATACTTTGTTGTTGCTGCTTCTTATGGTTGTTACTTGCTTCTCCCTTCATTTGTTGTTGATTTGCAACTCCATTTCCATGATGTTTTTGCTTTAGTTGTCCAACAATTTCCTTCTCTTTACTATTGTTGATACCTTTAGTTCTCTCAAGGTGGAAATTTTTCTTTTTAATGTTATTTCTTAGTACTTGATTCTTCTTTGAGTCCCAGACCATCCTTGATAAAATGAGACCTCTGATTACTGAAAATATCATCCAAGACCATTGTGCTCTTTTTGAGATTCTAATATTGAGACAACTCTTTATTGGACTTTTCTAAGTCTTGTCTCAATGATACTACTTCAACTTCTAGTCTCTCACAAAAGGCCTCTCTCTCATGAAGTTGGTTTCTCAACGTCTCCTTCAATTTGGTTACTTCTTATTGAGCATTAAGATCAACTATTGTTTTTCTCAGCTTTTCATTCGCAAGCTCATAATTTGGCAACTTCTCCTTTTGATTGAGATTTTCTTCTGAAAGCTCCTTGATCTCTTTAAATGTAGAGATGATCTTTTTCCTGAGATAGATCCTCTAATCTAGATCACTCTTTTCACTATCATATGTGCTAGCAAAATCATTACAAAGATCTAGATGCCTTTCTAAGTATCTGGAATCCTCCATGGTCTGAGAAATATATCCCTTCTTCATCACTACCAGGGATGCTCTTCTTATCTTCATGGAGACTTCATTCCTCTTCTTCAGAGGTATCCTCATTAGTTATTGATATTAAAGTAGGTATATTTTCATCTCTAGTACTAGATGAACATTTATCCCTTTCTTCTGATAATGCACATAAGCAATTAGGAGATAAATGACCTATTTATTCACTTTCATTAGAGGATAATAACATACCTTCTAATATTCCTAACCTTTTGTCTGATTCTTCTTCTTCATAATCTTTGGAGTGATTATTAACAACTCGTTCATTAGGAGGAAGATCTTCAAACTTTAGAGTATCTTTCCTCTAGGATGTCTTCTTCCTCTTTCTCCTTCTTTTCTTGTCTTTATCACCAACAATAGCTTATATAGAGTATGGTTCACTATATGAGCAGCAAGGTTCATCAACCCTTTCATGAGCCTCATGAATATCTCCTTTGTACGAATATTCCAATCTATCTAGCATTTCTTTAGTTTTCTCATAGTGAATAACTTTTATAGCATCTGACCTTGACAACCCTTTCATTATCGTCTTTTTCATCTCTATATTGAACTCATTATTCTCTCCATATTCTACAGAAAACTAAATGTCTTCATTGATGACCATTAAATGGGATCCCATTCTAATCTTCCAAAGCTCATAGCTTGACCCATTTAAAAATTGAAATCCCTCATGTGTAAGCTAAGTTTGATTAGCCATGTTTCCTTTTTATCTACCTTCAAGCGATTAAGATTTCCCTGAAGGAACCTTGCTCTGATACCAATTTTTGGAAACAATGTTTAATAGGTTGAATCAGTATTAAGGATAATTTCAACTTTTAGGACAATTATTACTTTCAAATTCAAACTTGGCAATCGTTATATGTGAACTATCATCATGTCATGTGTAGCAAATAAAATCATCACATGTATACATACACCCCAAAAGCATGAACAACAAGCACATAGAAAAATGTGGATTTAACATGGAAACCCAAAATGGAAGAAGCACCAATATTTGTTTTATGATGTAAATATGAGC
Source organism: Pinus taeda (assembly GCA_000404065.3). Lineage (NCBI taxonomy): Eukaryota > Viridiplantae > Streptophyta > Pinopsida > Pinales > Pinaceae > Pinus > Pinus taeda. Next base: position 21,467 of record APFE030525696.1, read on the forward strand.
TCCTACTATATTACATCAATCAGTGTGTGAGACATCCCTCACAAGAAGCACTAACTCCCTTAAATTGTTTTCTAGCACCCACTGATAGGAACTCCCTTCTTCTATAGGCACCTGACCAACTTAACATAAACACCAACTTCATGGATTTATGAAAGTACCCACTTGAAAGAGGCACAAACCTTCAATCTATCTTCAGACACCCACTAGATGGAAGCTCCAACTCCTTATTTTGTAGGTTCCAACCCAAACTCAATAATAAAATCTCTGCTTTCTATAATGGAAACCACATGGACTAATTTCAACTTTGTATTCTTCAATCCTTGTTCCTTTGAACTAGCACTCACTCTGCTTGATTTTATTCATTGCTCATCACCAATTTTTGGCCCTCTATCCTCAACTCATTAACTCATTTTTCTCCTTAGTAGCTTTGGCTTCACTCAAGCCACAAAGCACTCTATGTTTTGTTCATTTTAATCTTTATGCAGCAACTCACATTTAACTCTTAGCCCTCATGTATTAAAAATACTTGCTCTTGGCACTTAGCTATTCCATAGGCAATCTTGGCCCTTACTTAGTAGCTCACTCTCACAGTGCACTCTAATGCAATCCCACTTGTGCACAACAACCATCCATGGTTTTATTCCTATATTGCAAAGGGAATGATGTTGTCTTTGTTAGCTCGTCATTATGCCTGAGAGCATACTCTAGCATGGATTCCCATTATGCTGTTACATTCAATTAATTAACCTTTACATATGAATTAAATATGAGAATGAATTTCTGAATGTTTTTCCATTTTGAAATTAGATCTTAATCCAACCTGCACACTAAAAGAGCTCTTACATTAAATTCAACGTGTACTAACATCATGGCTCTCCATCTTGTTGTTTCATCAAATTACTTAGCCGTTGCACAACATTAAGTTATAGGATGAACACCTAAGTGTTTCTCATGCCGAGAATTAATTTTCAGTCAATCTATGCACTCTAGTAAGGAACTCCATGCTCATTAATTACTCACGGAGCTCAAATTTTACTTCATGCATTTCTCTCTTATTCTTTGATCAGATATTCTCCACCCATCAATATTTTCCATTGAATTCTTCGTGATGTGAGGAACACTTTGGTGTGGCTTATTCATATTGATCCTAACACTTCATCAATTTTCATAACATATCATCATCCTTGTTGTTTCAGTCTCCTAATTTGAGCATTCTTCCTTACTGCCATTTTTGCAATTGCCTCCAATCCTCAAATCTAGTTTCCGACCAATTCATTGCCTGCATAATCCAACTGTAGCGAGCTTCAAATGTGGCATAGATGCCAATTATGGTACATAGCCCAAAATATTTTTCAACCTATTCAAACTTCATATTCTAAATATGGAAAATAAATAATTTTGGCATAATTTCCAAATATGGAGAGACCATGTTGTTGACATGTTCAGGTCGTTTAAGCATATTCCATGGTACTTTGTATTTAGCCTGAAGGCCCCTTTAAAACATATGTTCATCATGCCTTTTTTCATTAAATTCAACCTAAAAACCCTTGGTTTCGTAACATAGGAAACCATTGCAAAATTAGTCTTGGGCACCCCTTTACACTATATCCCTAAGGGCTTATTCAACACGCCTTTTCCTTTTGTGCCCATGGTCAAAAAATGTGCACAAGACCAAGTACTAGGCTTACGTTTATCCCTTGGCTTTATTTCCCCAACACACCTTTGAAAACCCCCAAGATTATGTATTCAGGTGGGACCACCATTTTCCTCATGCACCATTCTCATTGGTCCTTTGTTTCCTCTCTATCTATCATGGTGTCCTAGAGCCTCGTCAACTTGGAGATTCCTCCATTGAACCTTTTATTTTTCCTTCTAGGATGGTGCCTCTAGGGTGACATGTCTTAAGATATATCTTATTGGTTCTCGACTCTACCTAAAATTGCCACCACATCATAGTACTTATTCAGCCTAGAGAGATCTGCTTTTCTCTTTCGAAACCTTCTGGGGTTGTTGGTCCAGGATGATGTGTCTTGGTGGGAACCACCATTGAGCTCGTGGACCAATCAGTTGTTTGTTGTGATGTGTTGTCACTGACAACTGCAATCTGTTGTCCTGACACTGAATCATCCCACATGCCATAACATGTGCACCTTATAAACCTTTTGGGGTGACATCCTGCTTACGTTAACATTGCCACGTGGTGCCTCCTTAGTGGTGACAAGTTTCACCCATATTTGGCCCACATGACCACCTAAAAACACCAAAAACACGTGCCACATGTCCCTTGTGTTGACATCATAATGACTCAACAAAACATTACCACACATCTTCATTTAATTCTTCCGACATGTTGTCCAGGGTATGGAGGTAGAGGGGTTCCAAGCCTTCAATTTTCATTAATTTCTTCATTAAATTATTAAGGATCCTGGGCCTTCCTTCTTAGTTGCATCAAATTGCACCACATTTCCTGGCCTTACAACATATCGGGGCATCTCCTCCAAGTTCTCCTTTGGTTCCTCTGGGGAAAATCTCCCATGTTGAGTTGTCCCATGGGGAACATCTACTCCGCAACTTCACCAATCGTTGTGCTTTCCACTACTAACTCTTCCTGGGATTACGTCATCCCAGGCACTCACATTTTTGCACATTTTTTGTCTTTGCAAGTAAACTCTATTGGGATGAATTGTGTAGTGTACGATGTTGCTAACCAACAAGAACTCATTTCACCACTCTATTGTCTTCCCATGTCCTCCAGGCTCTCCATTTAGCGACTCGGCCAATGGCTCCACGAAGTTTGGAAAAAGTGCCAAACTGTCACCACTTTGACCCTTCTACCATATTTAAAACTCTAGCTACAACTTTTGAATTTGTGGCTAATTAACTTTGACTAGCAATAACTTCTAATCCAAAAGGTTTTTTCAGAATTCAGCATGTTTTTGGAAAATTATTTCCAAGAACTATCCAACTATGCCATTTCCAAGAGCATCTGAACTAATCTCCTAAAGCATAAACTCCCTCAAATCTTGGGACTCCTAACCACCACAAGTATAAGATTAATAAATTTTTATAGACCTACTACTATGATGGTTTTGTATCAAAGACTACAACAACCATGGGAACCCCCCTAATCTTAACACAACATGCACATCAACGCTAGCCTAGTTGACATCAATATTAGCCTAGGTGTCATCAATAACAACACACTTGCTACTACCAGTCAACCAAGAAATGCCAATTGTATAACAAAATGAAGGTTTAAACCCCTTATTATGTTGCTTCACCTTGGTTATTTTCTTGTCATCCCAAGTTTTCTAGAAGGCCAGTTTGTTTTTCCTCACTCATAAATTTATTTCAGCCTCCTCATAGTTTTATCAAAATCCCTTGGTTCATCCAATTCAATTTTGTCACCATAAAATGGTGGCAACCCTCTCACAATCTCTATATTTTTAGCTTCTCATCCTTTATAAAATCAACATACCTCAATGTTACAATGAATTTCTGACTATACTCTTTCACTATCGTTCTTCCCTAACTTGAGTTCGAAGAAATATATTTTCCTTTCATTGTAGTTCTTAGACAGATATCTCTTCTGGAAGCATTTTTAAATTTCCTCCATGAAATCTTCTTTTTAGCCAATTATTTTACTTCTTTAGGTTATCCTCACTACAAATTTACTTTACCCTTCAATTTATATATTGCAATTCGTACCTTTAAATTGGATAAGTAAATATGTAGCTGGAGGTATTTTATCATCTCTAATAGTCAATATTTAGCCTCCTATCCCTTCTTGGGTTCACCGTTAAATGTAGGAGGATTAATCTTCTTAATATCTCCTTGAAAACTATCCAAATTGAGCCTCCTTCTTGGGTTCCTCACTAGTGAAATGATTGGACTGTTCACTGATTTTGATGAAATATAGGCTCTCTTATTTTATTTTCTTGATGTAGTATAGTGCTTCCTAGTAGCACTCCTAGAGTTCCTTGAATCTCCAATATATTCCCCTTGTGAATCATGTTCCTCTCCCTTCCTAGAATCAAATATCTATTCCATTCTCATCCATAATTTATTCAAGTTCTATAGGATATGAGTGTTAAATTTTTGTTATTCTCTTATCAACCTTTCATTATTTTCCTTGTGGTTGAGCACCACCATTTTGAGACTCCTCATGGTCTCTTCTAGATTTCTATCCTCTACCATATCCCTTCCATGCCTATTTGAATTTTTTTCTACATTACCCTTGTTAATATTCATACCTCTAACCTCTTATTCATGGCTATGGCACCCCTAAGCATCTCCCATACTTCTAGTGCTTATGTTGGTTCTACCCTATAGACCAGCCGTAAGTTTCTTTTAATTTTTTGAGAAATTTCATGTCCCAAACAAAATTGTGGATTCATAGATGCATTCTCCTCTTCAAAATATTTCTATTAACTATCCATTTTCCCAAATCAAAGTTTGCAGCTAAAAGTTATGGCCTATGAAAATTTTGGCTTATTTAACCCAATTTAACTTGTTCTATCACAATAAACAACTATCAATTTTCTAAACAATTATATATCAAAATTTAAATTTCAGCCCCATGGCTATGTTTTTTTGTCCAATAGCTTTCTATTGACTTCTTCATCATCCCAATCTAAGCTTTGGTTGGAAAGTTACACCTTTTTGAAGTCACTTGTATCCCCTAATTTTCCCTTACATAGTTTTAATGATAACTTCATATTGGCTCCATTTTTCAATTGTCATACATCATTGGAAATCTCTCTGTGATAACTTTAATTCAAGTAGTAGACATTTCCTATACCATTGGTACAAGAATTTGTTGTGGTTTTTCACTACCTAGAAACATTGTTTAGGGCCTCAAAATTACCCTGCAAGCAGATAACTTGACAAATTAGCAAAAATGTTGCTAAATTTCTAGTTGTTTTAGTGCCTCGGACCAATAAAATATGCTTGCAAATCTTATCTGTAATTGCTTTTCAATCATATTGACATTCTCTGTGTGTCCTCATTCCATTGGAAAATAACTATCTGTGTATACTTAGTTTTTCATTTTTATTGGACACAAATTAAATTCACATGTCTTTTCTTAGACACTTGGCATACATGCAACTTACCCCTTTGCATTTTTGTCCCCACCTATTCCCCAAATATCAAATGGTACCCCCCACATGGTATTCCTTAATTGGATATATTTACATGTGGGGTCCATCTCCTAATTTTCTTCCACAATGCATAACCTACACCCTCACATATCGGACAATTGAGATTACTTCAATCCAACAACACATATCCATATCATGCTCAAACATGCATATGGGTTAAAGTGAGTTTGTGCACCCAATGGATCTAAAGGCTAAAATCACTTCTATCTAATAACCTAGATCCATATCATTCAAACATGCATGGGGGATAACTTGTAGTGTTTTACATGATGGATCAAATAGTCATGAGAAAATGAAATCAACAATATAGAAATGACATCGGGTGGAAAGTAGCATGGACATTTATAATGTGTGATCCACTCGATAGATAGGAAGATTCACGATATAAGATATGCCCTATGGAATTTATGGTTTGTGATTGATCCTAAAATCTACTTCAAATGAGTCATCATGGTATTTTCATTATTACTTGATTCCTACAACATTTCAAATAGTGAAACTTTGAGGAAATAGAGACGAGATCTATGGGTACATGTGATCAAAAAGTTCATACTTAGTTTCACAATAGTTTCATAAATGTTCCCTATGGAAGTTATGGTTTCTGAATAGTCTTGAAATCAATTTCAAACAATTTAGTTTGGAATTTTTGCTATAAATTATTTTTATAGGATGTTTAAAATGTGAAATTTTCAAAGCTTTGAGTAGACATATAGCAATACATTAAGTAGAAACAATTGTATTTTTTTCTATACTTTTGGAGATATGTCTTGTGGAAGTTAGGGTCTATGAATGATCCTAAAATCAATTTCAAACAGGTCATCTTAGAATTTTTGTTATAACTTCTTTTCTAGGACTTTGTAGGCTATGAAATTTTCAAGGATCTGAGGAGACATACAAAAGTGCCTCGGTAAAAATTTCATAATCACATTTCCAAAATTGGATATGTGGCATGTTGTACAAGCTCATTCCAAAAAAACAACTTTTGGGAGAAATGAACTTGGTAATGGAAAATTTTGAAAGAAGACTTGGTGAAGGCAGAAGTACTAAACATTCGGTGTAGTAGGTCAATTCCTATGAATATTTGTAGTAGCGGGGATTATTTTCTCCAATAGGTTGGTGCCTACGAGTATTTGCAGTGGTGGGGATTGGTGTGTCTAATACGTTGGTGACTACAAATATTTTTAGCAATCGAGATTGTTGTTTCTAGTAGGTTGGTTCCTACAGATATTTTTAACAATAGTTTTCTTCCTAAGATATGTTTGGTTTTCTCCTGAAAGGGTTTCCACATAAATCTTGTTTTCCATGTTCTATAGTTAAATACCATATCTTATCATTTTTTATGGTTCATTAATGTTTAAATAAGTAAAAGGTATTATATTGATTCTCCTTTACCACCCTCCCCACCCCCCACCTTCTAAGTATAAGTGTGTTTTCAACACTTTCATGATGGAGTGTTGTGATTATTTCTTCTTCTAACTTATTGATATAGTACTACCAATATCCCTTTACTTGAATTGAACTAAATGTCAAACTATAAGCCCCTTGTAATGCATATCCACTGAAATGAAGTGGAACTATTGCTTCTTATCCATATAATAATTTAAAAGGGATTTGTCAAATGGAATTATTATACATAGTTCTATTCCCAAAGGACAATAGTTGCCTTTCCATCCCAATCCAAACTATGTGAGGCCTTTAGTTAAAATTTTATTAAATTATTGGATTAATCCATTGACTTGAGAGTGATAAGGGGAAATTTCCTTATGGTTGATCAAAATTTCTACCATAACTATATCTAGAGTACTATTTATAAAGTGTGTCCCCTAATCACTTATTGGCAATGTGAATATATGGTTACTAATAAAGGTTAGTCAAATTTATAATCCCTTCATCATTTAATTTTTACTCCAAAGTCATTGAAGATCTTGTGAGGCACCTAGTGCATTATACATAGAAACATAGCCTACTCTAGTCACATTGCATGCAATTAAATCTTTGATGAAAGAAATAATATAGAAACTTCAAATCACACATTTGACTAGAAGTTAAGTAGATAAAAGAAGGCTTAGATTCAATACTTGGTTGTTGGCACCAACATGGTGGATCCCTTGAGAAATAGTCCATGGCTCTTCATAACTCATCTTTGTTGAAATATGTAACTAGGTTTATTCTTCATAATGACAATTGTAATCAATGTTTTGTGTATTTGATATAATAAGAAAAATAAATGTATTATTGTTTTTCTTGAGGCATGGGTTTCATGCTCAATAGAAATTTATTTTATAGATCAAGCTCCCATTGTGAGATCCTAGGGCTTGGTATTGAATCTACAAGTCATTAAAACATTGTCATGTATGAAAGACCAATTTGGCACATGTTACATATTATAAAATAAAATTATTTGAGTCAAATAGAGTCAAATGATCCTCCAAGGCCAAGTCAAAATGCAAGCAACAAGTTAGCCTTCAAAATATGACAAGTCGGCCTAGAATTAGTGACAAGTTGGCCTAATTTGAAGTGACTAGAAGCCTATATATAGGGCATTCGACCTCACTCAAGTAGACACACTTCACACATCAAGGATTTCAATAAGAGGTTCAAGGAGAAGCATCAAATCAAGCAAAGAAGAGCAAGTCAAGAAGGAAGAAATATCGAAGTAATTTTGGGTTTGTTTTTGGCTATCCTTGTTCACACATGCAAGAAGACTAGGGCACATCCTACTACAAAAAATATGAATTATAGTCACCTCAAGAAGGCCGAAACAAGACAAGGAAAATATATATCCTGCAAGTTGAAGTCACAAAGATACCAACTCAAGTAAAGAAAAGGAGAAGGGCTAAAATTTCACTAATCCTATCACATGTTCAGAAGTTGCAGTCAACTATAGGACGTCGATAGTTACAGAAATAGAGGCCAAAAATTTCATACCAGTAATGTTGGGCTTGGAAGAAGGAGATATTGTAGCATCATCAAGAAGAGGTTGACTTTGATCAAAAAGAGACAATGTTTGACTTGGTCTTGGAGAATTTTTGGTCAAGGGTCTAGGTCTTGGAATTTGTCAATTAAAGATTCTATAAGAAGAAGAATTATTGTGGGTTTTACTCTAAGAGTTTGAGAGGTTTTGGCCCTGGTTGATCACTGATATCTTGTGTCCTTTTTCTTATTATTATTTATGGTTTGGTAGTTTTTTGATGAATAAAAAACTAATAATAAATGAGTGAAAGAAGAATCTAATTAAGTGAAAATACACCACAAACAGTTATCAAAGCAAGAGAAATCATCCTATGTTGTTGCTCCTATATTTCTCAACAAACTCTACTCCCACACAAATAGAGGAACAAGGTGATTCAACAACACACAAATTTCATAACAAACACAAAAGAAAGAATTACACATGATCTAGTATCTTTAAAGGTGACTTGGTTTGTAAAAATGTTCAAGCATGTATGATTAAACTAAACTAGTTTGAAGTGTGAATACAACTGACTTAAATCAAGCTTAAAGGACTTAAAATAAGATGTAATTTAAAATAAATGTAGAATATTAAGAAGATAAGAAAATAGGAACAACAACCAATTGGTAATGGAGTTTGACTAGTGTGGAGTATGTCTCTAGGTCTTACCTCCAAGGGAGTGGCCTCTTTATTAATGCTCCCAAAATTTGATTATAATGAGAAAAATACCTAAAAAAAATGCAACAAATTGATCTCTCTACTACCAAGAAGTGGTTTAACAATAACAAACAAAACCCCCTTTGGATGCTACAAAAATGATCTCCAAACTTTGTTTACAAAATTACAAGCATAAAAATGAGCTCAAAAACTCTCGGCACTATAAACTTTTCACAACCTAATGTCATGGCACAACCGAAAACCTTTTGATATATATATATATATATATATATATATATATATATATATATATATATATATATATATATATATATATATATATATATATATATATATATATATATATATATATATATATATATATATATATATATATATATATAGATATATATTGGGGTATGCATCCTTGGGGTTGAGGTCATGGAGGTTGCGGCCCCAACTAACCATATTGAATATAATAAACCAAATTAAAATGTGGTGTTATATTTTGTTATAACCAATTGTATGGTAGTCTAATCACCAAACATAGTGGCATGGAGGTTGGAACAAATTTCAGTTTTTAAACCCTAGCCAAACAACATTATGTTAAAAAATTCAATTCTATCGGCTCTAACTTATGGTTATGATCTAATCACATTTCAACATAATAGTGTAGTTGGTTAGCACTATTAGTTCATTGGCATAGTCCATTCACAATGAACATACCACAATCCATTCAACACAAGCCTCATGGCATGTTGGTTTAAAACATGGTATGGTTGGTTAGTGGGAGGTCAGGGGTTCGACCTCTGCTGACCTATTTTTGACCCAACAATGATATGCTTAAACCTTAAATAATAGATTTTCCATTGCATCTAAAATGACCACCATATGGTCAAATATTCATCCATTGAACTTGTCTCTGTGAAGTCAAGGATTCAATCTCCATCAGTCTTGGTCCATTGAGTGATTTTGTAACATTCTTCAAGCTTTCATAGGCTACCACATGACAATCTTTTATTGGACCACTTGTTGTAAATTTAGTGCCCACATAACCAGCCATCTATTTACCACATGTTTCCACTCGTATGACCACATCAATGTAGGGGTGCCACGTGTCATCTACTCATTTTACCACATCATCATCCACCACATCATATTGATGCCATGTGTCCTCTAACCATGTTTTCATGTCACCTATATGGATTTCCATGTATCTGTTGTACTGCCATGTTAGCATGACATGTGGTACTTCCTAGTGCTTCCATGTGGAACTTCTTAGTGTTGCCACATGACAACACTTCCAACTTTTTTTTTTCGTTTTTCTCAAACTTTAGCACATGATATTTTTTGTGTATGAACTCTATTTGACGTGATTCAATTTTTGTTGGAATTATCTCGTCAGGCTCTTCAACATGACGATGTTTCCATCAAGTTTTGGGAAATTTGATTTTTAGACCTTTTTAGGATCCTCCCAAATCATCCATTAGAGAAGTTTTGAAGTCTAAAATGGGACTCCCAAGGAATATTATAAAATAATAGTGGAAATAATAATATAAGATTAGATTACCTCATCATGTTTTGGAAGGGGGAAAAAGTACTTTTACAACTTGTATTTTCAACTTATCTCCCTATGATTTTACTAAAATCTCAAGCGAGAGAACTCATTGGATGTGGAATTTAATTTTATATCCAAGGAGTTCCCATGTTGCATACTTTCAATGGACCCTACTACACAAAAAAATTGAAATACATGAAAAAATGTGATTACAATAATATTTTTCATGTATTTCACATTTTTTGTGTAGTAGGGTCCATTGAAAGTATGTAACATGGGTACGCCTTGGATGCAAAATTAAATTTCACATCCAATGACCACTCCTGCTCAGAGTTTGAGTAAACTCCTAGGGAGATAAGTTGAAAATACGAATTGAAAAATTAGTTTTTTTTCTTTACCTTTTTACTCCAAAAATGGTGAATCATCCCCCATGGTTTTTTGCCTCGAAATTTCTCTAATGTCTCCCCAATGAGAGGCTTTTAGACCTCCAAAAGGTTCCTACTCAAACACCAAGTGTGGAAACTACCTTTCCACTTGTTCAGTATTTATCCACCCTATTATGTGCATTTGGATCATCACAAAAGGTTTCATAATAACTATGAAAATTGAAGGTATGTTGTTTTTCATTTTCTTACATCCTTTTGCACTCATTACCTCAGCTACTACCCATGCACTATACATTAGTAGCAATAAAAAATAAAAAGTTAATGAAAATGAACTAACAACATGTTTAACCCTCTTAGCAGGTTCCCGCAATAGATTATCATGTTGCAGAGTTGATGTTCCCTAAATCGCGCATATTTAGTTTTACATGCAACCACTTCATTCCCAAGCTTTAAATCACATGTAGTATCCACTTTTGCAAACATAAGCAAAAATTTATTTCTCGCATTCACGAGCCTCTTCAACTAAATTGTGGTCACCAATGAGAAGTAATATTTCATATGATGAGCTCAAAAAATGTACCTAATTCCATCTTTTAAAAGGTGATACATGTTTTCCTTCCTGTAGTAGATAACCTTTTATCAAACAATGAACTCCAAGCACAATTCCACAAATATCCAATGGAACCACATCTAGTTCAACCTCTTCAACAAATTTTGATGTAATAGAAAACCTAAGCTTACACTTCACAATTACTTGCATCTTAGCATTGTTACATACCCATCCAAGATGATAAGTTTTAAGATGCGGTGTTGTTCTAATTTAAGATTCTTGACAACTTCCTCGGATAATAGGCTCGATTAAGAACCATTTTCAAACAAGGTATCTACTTTTACGTGTTTGGTTACCATCCTCATGTGAAAGAGTTAATTTCTCTTCCTTGTAGAAATAGAAGGTGAAATAGAAGAACCAAAGCCAACATGTGAATATGATATACCTTTAATTTCAAACCCATAGTTGCAATTTGTGTCTCATCACTGAAGTCTGACCCCATATTTTGTTGGAATATCATTGCCACCTTTTGATTTCCCTTCCTATCTCGGAACCACTTAGGCTTTAGTTTCGGATGCAGCCTCCAACAATGATCATCATCGCCCCCCTCTTTCATGAAATGGGAGCAAGAAATTTTTTCGTCACCCTTCTTCACAAAATCTATTCTCTTTGGCTTCTCCTTTCCTTTTCCTTTGTCTTCCTTCCACTAAATGACTTCCACAAATACTCCACCGCCTTGTTCACCTACTTTCATGTAGGTCCATTGCACACATACCTCATTTGGATTAGATGGTTTCAACAATAAAATAGTATTTTATATACACCCATGAAAAATATCAATGTATTTAAGTGTAGAAATTCTGACTATAGATTAACCTAATAATGCAATATAATGAAAGAAAAATACCTTAATCTAATTCTACAATCAAACTTGCGGAAGCTTAATATATTTGAGTAAGATCAAGCAGAACGCATATAACCAAAAGCAGAATCAATGCACATGAAACACAGAAGAATATTCTGGGGAAAGCCTCAGCTAAAAACCCCACTATCTATATTATCATACAAGGTGGAAATACATCAAAATTATACCAAGGCTGAGCTCTCACAGCTAGCCAGCTCTTAATACAATCGTCCTGGATTCTCATAGGTAAACAAGGCTTCTCACAAACCTTCTCCTCTGCCCTCCAAGCCTCCTATTTCCTTGCATTGTTTCTCCTGGGTGATCCTACTATTACCAAGTGTAACACTGATCACTCACATTGATCTCACACCCAATAAAACTGTGCAATCTTCAAGGAACCTTGTTCCTTCTACATGGATGAGTTTCCTCTATAGGAAAATTCCTCCAACTGATAGTACAATTTCCTTGTCTTTAATCTCAACTAGTTCATTGTCTAAACTAACATGCATGAGTTATTTATGAGAGAATCTTCAATTATCTGGAGTACACTAGTTTCATGCAGCATGCATTAACTGACTAAACTCATAATTAGTTCCTCAAACTATTTGGAACTAATTTAACTGGACTTAACTTAGTTAATTGAGCTAAATAATTACAACTCATCCTTATCTCCTTAATTAAGGGATAAATTCCTCAATCAAAGGGCTAACTATTGCATGACTTCACAAACACTTCATGTTTGAATTTCTCCAACTAATTAACTCAAGATGAATTAACTAATTATTTTTCAAACAGCTGGTGAGACTAAATTCAAATTTTAATTTTCAGTTTTAATTCAAGGACAAATTAAAATTGGAATATTCTTGTTTCCACATTTCAACACTCCCTCTCAACAAGAAAGGGATTATCTACCACCCTGATCCTGTCTCTATGGAACTTGAATTAACACTTTGAAAATGCCTTTGTCAAAATGTCAGCATCTTGCTCCTTGGTTGAAATATATTGCGACAACATGATCCTCCTCGCCACACAATCTCTGAGATGATGATATCGAATGTCGATGTGCTTGGACTTGTCATGAAATACTAGATTCTCATAGAGTTTGATACAACTCTGATTATCACAATAGATCATAGTTGGATCCATCCTCTGATCAAACAAACAAACTAGAATTTTTTGCATCCAAATGGCCTCACATGCTGCCTAACTTGCAGCCATGTATTTAGCCTCTACTGAGCTGAGTGCAACTAGCCTCTATTTCCTGTTGTACCAAGCAACTGCATCTGACCCAAGGTTGGAAATTCCTCTCAATGTGCTCTTCCAATCTGATTGACTCCTTGCCCAATCTGCATCTGTGAAGCCTGGTAGCTTCACTCCCTCTGCCCGTCTGTACCATAATCCATACTGAGATGTGCCTCTGAGGTATCTTAAAACATGCTTAGCTATCTTCCAAAACATCTTGGTAGGTTGAATCATATATTGACTTAACTAACTCACCACATAGCACAAATCTAGTCATGTGTTCACTAAATATATCAGTGAACCCAAAAGTTGTCGATACACAGTAGACTCTACTACTTCTCTTGATGTAGCGTTCCTCCAATTAACTGTTAGAGGATTCTGCATGGGCTTGCACTTCTCCATGTGGAATCTATTGAGTATCTCATTGGCATACTTGCCTTGAGACACAAACAACTCCCCATCCTTCTATCACACTTCCATGCCAAGGAAGTAGTGCATGAGACCCATGTCTTTCATCTCAAATCCTCTTGCAAGGTCCTCCTTGAAAGACGTGATCAATTGATCATCACTTGTCAATATGAGATCATCAACATAAAGAACAACGATCAACTGCTTACCTTCTACCATGATGTGGTATAGGTTCGCATCCGTTTCGCTCTTTGTGAAGCCCAACCTGGTGAAGTAGTTTTTGATCCTGGTGTATCAAGCATGAGGTGCTTGCTTCAGCCCATACAAAGCTCCCTTGAGTCGGCACACATGTGACTCATGATCGAAGGTCTCAAAACCTTATGGCTGCTCTATGTACACCTCTTCCTCAATCTTGCCATTGAGAAATGCAGTCTTCACATCCATCTGATGGATCTTCCAACCCATCTTTATTGATTTTGCCAACATCGATATGATAGATGAGTACCTTGCTACAGGAGAAAAATTCTCATCATAGTTGATCCCCTCGACCCATGAGAAACCATGGGCAACAAATATTGCCTTGTGTTTCTCCACACTACCATCAGCAGCTTGCTTTAACCTGTAAAGCCAACGGGAACTTACAACTGATTTGTTCTCCAGTCTTGGAACAACATCCCAAAAATTGTTCCAAACTATGGAGTCATACTCCTCCACCATAGCATCAACCCAAATCGATTGATGCACTGCTTCCTCAAAGGAATATAGCTCGGCCTCAACACATTCCCCAATAAGGGCCATGTATCTAGTGTACCTATCAGGTGACCTCCACTGTCTATGTTGAGAAGATGGTTCTCCCACATTCTCTCTCTCATCTGATAACAATTTTTCAGCTTCTCTTGTGCGCTTTCATCCCTCTATGTAAGAATCTACTTGATTGGATGTCTCCACTCCTAGAACCTCTACATGTGGCTGCTCTGCATCAATCTGAGGCTCCTCCTCCTTAGGAACCAGAAGTTCCTCCACAGCTTGTAATTGGAGCTTCCTCTCAAGGGAAACCCGCATGGCCTTCTACTCATCAAACTTGAGATCTCTGCGAACCACTTCCTTCGACTGGTAGGCAAGTACACCCGATAGTTATGGGGTGTATCAGTGTACCCCATAAGTATCCCCAACTCAGTTGTCAACTCAAGTTTCTTCCGGGCATCCTTCGTCACATGGAAATGTACCGATGAGCCAAAGATCCTGAAGTGACCCACATCTGGTCTCTTCCTGAAGAAATCTTCCTCTATTTTCTTCATCCCAAAAATGCGATGTGGGCTTCTATTTTGCAAATAGACCACTGTGTTGCATGCCTAAAACCACGAATGAAGTGATAGGCCTTAGTCATGCAACATCACCCAAGCTGCCCCCACAATCGTTATGTTCTTCCTCTCAGCCACCCCATTCTACCGTGAGTTATGAGGTGTTATCAACTCCCATTTAATTCCTTCCGCTACACAAAAGTCCTTAAACTCTTGAGAGACATACTCTCCACCATTGTCGCCTCTCAAGGCCCTGATCTTCTTCCCTAATTCTTTCTCAACCAAAGCTTTGAACTCACAAAACTTTGAGAAGGTTTGATCCTTCTTCTGCATGAAATAGATCTAGCATTTACAAGAAAAATCATCAATGAAAATCACAGAATACCTTTATTTCATCATGGAGGCTGTCGAGAATGGTCCATACACATCTGTATGAACTTGCTCCAAGATTGCTTCAACTCAACTGTTTCGATCATGAAAGGAAGACTTGGCATACTTTCCCAAGGTACAACCTTTGCATGTGTCCACTTGCTCAAGTTTACCTTTGGGAAGTCCAGTAGAAATTTGCTGCATTATCTTCAAGGCCCCATGATGCAAGTGGCCCAACCACCTATGCCATAACTTACCAATGTCTTGGCTTTACACCAATTCTACTTTCGAACTCAATGCAGCACATTCATCTACCTCCAGCTTGTAGAGATTCTTTACTCGAATCTCAATCCTCTTGGTCTGACCTGTGGCTATGTGTCTCAGGAACACCTTTCCTTTATTGAAGACAAAATCATAGCCTTTGTCTTCCAACATCATGACTGATACCAATTTCTTCTTCAGTCCAAGCACATACTTTACATCAATCAGGTTGAGAGGAGCTCCATGCTCCCTCTAAAAAATAATCATGCCTTCACCTAAAACACGATAATTTCCATCATCGTCCATCTCTATGTGCATCTTAAGGTCTTTGTCCTCCAAGGTACTGAATAAAATCTTATCGTTGGTCATGTGGAATAAGGCTCCACTGTCCAAGTACCAAACACAACCCACCATCGATGAAACCATGCATACGATGAGGGTAAAATCCAATTCGAACTGAGAGGCCAATGCCTCACCTTCTTATCTTTTGGAGGATCCCTTCTTGGATTTCTTCAATGGACAATTAGTTGCATAATGGCCCACCTCATGACAATTAAAGCATCTCACTTTAGATTTGTCAATCGTTTTCCCACCTTGAGAAGAATTCAATTTGGAATGAGAAGCCTTCCCTTTCCCTTTCCTTGACTTACTTGCTAAGGCTATATTTTCTTCATCATCATGCTTAGATGAAGAACCATCTCTGGTGTTCCTCCTGATCTCCTACTGCATTAGATCCAACCACAGTTGTTCTGAATCCAGCAGTTTCTCTCTTCCATTCACTGAGTCTTGGTAGCTATGCCAACTCTTAGGAAGACCAAGGAGAGCAAGACTCACCATATCATCATCAGTTTTCATTACTTCTACACTACCAAGCTCATCTCTACAAGTGGTGAGCTTGTTCAGATATGTAGAAATAGTGTCACCCTTACACTTGATTTTCTAAAGCTTGTACTTGAGCACTAGTTTCCTCTGGTTGCTACTGTTCTGATATAGGTCCTTCAATGTCTTCCACATTGAAAATGGAGTCTCCTTCCCATGGATACTTGAGACAATATGGTCTCGAACTCCCTCTAGAAGAATCCTCCTCGCCTTTGCCACACACTTCTTCCATTCAACCAATTCTTGTGCATTAGCTATAGCTGGCTTGGGATTTGTTAATCAATGAAATCCTTCAAACCATTGTCTTCTAATACCGCTTCCATGTGATCCTTCCATGCTATGTAATTCAAGCTGCCATCCAGTGCATACTCGAGTCTCAAGCCATTGAACACCATTGGTGAACTTTGAGGTGTGATAAGAATTTGATTTTGTACCTGTAATCAAGAACTTCAAACTTTGAATTTTCCCTTCTCAGTATGTTGTTCACAGCTCTGATCACCTTTGCTCCGATACCATGTAGAAATTATGACTATAGATTAACTTGATAATGCAATATAACTAAAGAAAAATACTTTAATATACTTATACAATCAAACTTTCGGAAGCTTAATAGATTTGAGCAAGATCAAGCAGAACACATATAATCAGAAGCAGAATCAATGCACATGAAAATAGAAGAATACTCTGGGGAAAGCCTCGGCTAAAAACCCCATTATCTATATTATTGTACAAGGTGGAAATACATCAGAACTATACAAAGCCTTAGCTCTCACAGCTAGCCAGTGCTCAGTACAATCCTCCTGGATGCTCACAAGCAAACAAGGCTTCTCACAAACCTTCTCCTCTGCCCTCCAGGCCTCCTATTTCCTTGCATTGTTTCTCCTGGGTGATCCTACTTTTACCAAGTGTAACATTGATCACTCACACTGATCTCACACCCTGTAAAACTGCGCATTCCTCAAAGAACCTTGTTCCTTCTGCATGGATGAGTTTCTTTTATAGGAAAATTCCTCCAATTGATAGTACAATTTCCCTATCTTTAATCTCAACTGGGTCTTTGTCTGAACTGATATGCATGAGTTATTTATGAGAGAATCCTCAGTTATCTAGAGTACACTAGTTGCATGCATGCATGCATTAACTAACTGAACTTACAATTAGTTCCTCAAACTGTTTAAAACTAATTTAACTGTACTTAACTCAGTTAACTGAGCTAACTAATTACAACTCATCCTTATCTCCTTAATTAAGGGATAATTTCCTCAATCAAAGGGATAACTATTGCATAACTTCACAAAGACTTCACGTTTGAATTTCTCAAACTAATTAACTCAAGATGAATTAATTAATTATTTTTCAAACAGCGGCTGAGACTAAATTCAAATTTCAATTCTCAATTTTAATTCAAGGACAAATTAAAATTTGAATATTCTTGTTGCCACATTTCAAAATTAAGGAGAGTCTCATTGTGTTTAGTGGAATGTTTAAAGAAAATGATTTTTTCCTAATCTCCTCAATAAAGTGTTTCACACTTTGGTCTTTATTTTTCTTAGAGTTTTCCATTCTATTATTTCCTCCTAGTTATGTGCCAAAGGATATAATCTCTTTGTCAAATTCAACGTAAATTCAAACCACGAGGAAATATTTTTACCTTACTGAAGTCTAGTATCCCACGATATTGATGCAGTACCTTCCAACTAAAGAGAAGCCAACTGAATTTTTATCTTGTAATAAAAAATCTACTACACATGGTAATAGACTTCCATTTGGAAAATTCAATTATCAATTTTTTCAGCATTGAGCTCACCAACATGTACTGGAAATGCAAATTTAATATCCAACTTAAACAATGGATTTTTTGAGCTCTTAAAATGTACCTGATTCCATCTTTGAAAAGGTGATACATGTTTTCCTTCCTATAGTGGATAACCTTTTTATCAAACAATTAAGGACTTCCAAGCCAATTCCACAAATATCCAGTGGAACCACATATAGTTCAATATCTTCAACAAATTTAGATGTAATAGCAAACCTAAGCTTACACTTCACAATTACTTGCAACTTAGCATTGTTACATTCCCATCCAACAGGATAAGTTTTAGGATGAGATGTTGTTCCAATTTAAGATTCTTGAAAACTTCCTCAAATAACAATTTGTATTAAGAACCATTCTCAAACAAGGTATCTACTTTTACATGTTTGGTTAACATCCTCATGTGAAAGAGTTCATTTCTCTTCCTTGTAGAAATAGAAGGTGAAATAGAAGAACCAAAACCAACAAGTGAATATGATATACCTTTAATTTCAAACCCATATCTGTAATTTGTGTCTCATCGTTGAAGTCTGGCCCTATTTTTTTGGACTATCACTGCCACCTTCTGATTTCTCTTCCTATATTAGAACCACTTGGGCCTTAGCTTCGGATGCAGTATCCAACAACAATCATCATCGCCCCCCTCTTTCATGAAATGGGAACAAGAAAGGTTTTCATCACCCTTCTTCACAAAAGCTATTCTCTTTGGCTTCTCCCTTCCTTTGCCTTTGTTTTGCTTCCACTAAATAGCTTCCATGAAGACTCCACCACCTTGTTTACCTACTTTTATGCAGGTTGCTTGCACACATGCCTTGTTTGGGTTAGATGGTTTCAATGATAAAATAGTATTTTATATACACCCATGAAAGCTACCAATGTATTTAAGGAGAGTCTCTTATGTGTTTAGTGGAATGTTTAAATCCAATGAATTTTTCCTAAACTCCTCAATAAAGTGTTGCACACTTCGGCCTTTATTTTGTCTTAGAGTTTTCCATTCTATTATTGCCTCCTAGTTATATGCCAAAGGATAGAATTTCTTTTTCAAATTCGACGTAAATTCAAGCCATGAGGAAATATTTTTACCTTCCTAAAGTCTAGTATCCCACCATATTAATGCAATACCTTCCAACTGAAGAGAGGCCAACTGAATTTTTACTTTTTACCTTGTAATCGAAAATCTACTACACACAATAATAGACTTCCATTTGGCAAATTCAATTATGAATTTTTTTAGCATTGAGATTTGCATCATATAAAGGAAATTTGAATTTAATATCCAACTTAAATAATGTGTTTTTTGAAGTAGATTTTCCATGAGGAGATGAAGGAGGACAATGAGGAGTACTTGAAGGAGAAGAAGAAGGATGAGAATTTTTCAAATTTCCTTCATTTACTTCATCTTTGCCTTCTTTCTTTGATGAACTACCTTCTCCAGGATTCTTCTATTCCCAATACATTTCTTCTACCATGGCCTTCCTCACCATGAAACCTTCACATAACTTTATCTCCAAACTAAATGGATTCTCCTCTCCATTATGTGATGAGATTTTTCTTCTTAGAGTGAAGCTTCTTGATCCAAATTTTGTATTTCCTTCAACAAGTGTTCCTTCACCTTGTTTGAATTTTCTCCTTGTTATCATGCCCACTCATAGGACAACATCAAACCTGCTCTGATACCACTTGATATGGGATCTTTAAAGGTAGCTTGGTTCATAAAATGTTTCAAGTGTGTATGGTTAAATTAAGAGAGTTTTAAGTGTGAATGCAATTAACTTAAATCAAGCGTAAAGGACTTAAAATAAGTTTCAATTTAAAATAAATTTAGAAGATTGAGAAGAGAAGAAAATAATAACAACAAGCAATTGATAATAGAGTTTCTCCAGTGTGGACTATGTCTCTACATTATGCATCTAATGGAGAAAACTATTTATTAATGGTCCAAAAAATGATAAAAATGAGAAAAATGCCTCCAAAAACCTACAACAAATTGAACTCTATGCTACCATGAAGTTGTTTGACAACACCACTTAAAACCCAATTTGGTTGCTGCAAAAAATAAGCTCCAAAAATGCTTTGTTTTCAAAATTATAGGCATAAAATTCAACTCAAAATCTCTCGAAATTGTAAAAAATTCACAACCCAATGCCTTGGCACAATGAAAAACCTTTTCATATATATAGTTTTTGGTTTTGTAACCTCAAGTTCGAGCCCGCATAGATTTCATATCTAACCAACCATATTGAATATAATAAACCAAATTAAAACGCGACATTATATTTTGTTATAACCAATCGTATGATGGTCCATCTTAAAATTTGAAATTTCTATGCAGAAATTTAAATTTTATCTATAGAAACTTGAAAGTATTATGTACGAAATTGAATGTACTTTGTGGAAAACTAAATGGAATTGAATGTACCTTGCAGAAAGATGAATGTACTTTGTAGAAATATGCATGTACTTTGCATAAAACTAAATGTACTTTGCAGAAAACTTAATGTTCTATGTTGTTACAATTACTTAGAATGCAAATTTCTTGTTCAAAACTTTTCAGATCAACAATTGCAGATATGACAAAAACTTAAGGATAATATGAAGATAACCAAGTACAAATATGAGACACTGAGATCTTATTCAAATGACAAGGGAAAAAACCCTCAAGGGAGAAAACCCAAATGATTCTTCTTATATTAGATATATTCAATTCTTCAACAAAGTATAGAGAGGGAGAGAATGAGAATGAATAAAGTCACCAATGTTTTATCAAATTGTAGTTGAAATGCACTTTCTCTTTTCTTGAATATCTCCTATTTCTCTTTATCAAATCATGTCCTTCACACTTTCTCTAGCTCTTCCCTTTCTCTTGTTCTTCACTAGCTTTCACACTTCTCTTGCACACACTCAAAACTTACTCCCCTTCTTCACAATGAACATGCTACTCTCAACTCTCAATTGCTCTTGATGAAATAGATAGAAATGATAGGAGTCACAAAATGGATTCATGCCTTGAGCCAATAATAGGAGAATTGAATTCCATGAGGGAGTTATTTGAGGGGAAGTGTAACTGATCCCGAGAATAGAGAGAGGTGCACTTTTCTTGAGTTACAATTCGAATTAGGGAGAGAGAGAGTTACACTTACACATGACAGAATATTTGGTGACAATTACAAATCGAATTGAATGAGGGAGTTACAAGTGCATTTAATGAGAAGGAGTTACACTTTTTCCATACATTGAATTAGTGAGGGAGAGTTACATTCTCGTAAGTGTGGAGTTTCTATTTTATTCCAAGAGAGAGGTTCAATTTTCCATGTAAGGGATTCTCAATTTGATTTACTTATTCCATGAGAGAATTAATTTGTATTAATCCATTAAAGGTGAATGACTTTAGACAATTTTATAAATGATAGTGTCATAATAATAATAATAGTACTAGTAAGGATAAAAATATTAATTCTTGACTTGTATAATCATGATTGACTTGATTTTAAAGTGGATTCCATATGTTGAGATCGTCCTTGATCATTTAGACATGACTTTTTATTTTTGGAAAATCACTTCCAAATTGAGGTGTGACTTACTAATTTTGGAAATTCATATTAGAATTGTTAGAAATGAAATTTTATTACAAGTGGTTCAAACAAAACTAAAAGATGTGATTTATTCTAGGAGAAATTCATCCTTGAGAAGTTCAGATGCATACTGAAGCCTACTCTTGTGGCACACACTGCACAAGAGGTCCCTCATCCTCAAGAAATTTGGACATCGTTCCTTAATCTTGTGAGCTTTGACAGGGGAGAAATGAAACTCAGTGTTCTCGATTAACTATGAACACTTCCGGGAAGGTTCACATCCATAAGTCCAATCTTCTCTCTAAAAACCAAGAACTTTTCTTTCAGTAAAGGCTTGGTAAGAATGTAAACTATTTAATCATCAGTGGAGATGTGAGGGATCCTCACTGCTCCTCTCTGCACCATATCCATAATATAGTGATACTTGATTCAATATTCTTGGACTTGTCATGAAACACGTGATTTTCTACAAGATGAATCCCACTCATAATGTCACAATACGTAATTTTTGTGTCTAGAACATGTTCAAATAGTTTCCCAAAAATCTTTCTCAGCCAAACTGCCTCACGGCTAGCCATGCTAGCAACAATGTACTCAACTTCACTTGTACTCAATGCAACAAAATTATATTTTCCACTCATCCAAGAGATCATGGCAAATCCCAAGCTAAAGAAAAACCCAGAAGTTCTCTTTCTATTATCAGAGTTACCATCCCAATCAACATCAGTATATCCATGAAGTCTTACATTTTTACTAATGTACCTAGATTGATAATTCCATGCAAGTATCTAAGCACATGTTTTGCAGCAATGTAGTGGGCATGAAAGGGATCAGTCATATGTTGATTTAAAGTGTTTACAACAAATCATATGTCAGACCTAGTGTTTACCAAAGACATCAAAGCACCAATGAGTTGTCTAAACTTTGTGGGATTTGGAAAAATAGGTCTTGTAGATTTAGCACATAATTTCTTAAAGTTAATTTCCATAGGAATATGCATGAACTTACATTCTACCATAGAAAATATATAAAGAATCTTAACAACATATTTTCCTTGAGAATGACAAATTTTCACCAAGTATTTACCAAACCTATAGACCCAGAAAGTAATGCATCAAACCCAGGTATTTCATTTCAAATTTAGAAGCTAACTCCATCTTACACTAGAGGATAGTAGGTTCTCCTCTTGTCAAGAATAAATCATCAACATACAATACCAAAATCAAAGGTATAACTTGGATTGTCTCGAAGTAGAGGTTTGGGTTTGCACTACTTTTTGTGAAACCAAGATTTATCAAGTAGCTATCAATGTGAGCATACCAAACTCTTGGAGCTTGTTTCAATCCATATAAGGATTTCTTCACTCTGCATACATGAGTTTTCCTTTCATTTTCATGAAATCCTTGTGGTTGTTCCAAAAATACTTCTTTGAGGAAGCCATGCAAGAAAGCAATTTTCAAATCCATTTGGTGAAGAGTTTGTCCTTGGCTAGCAACTAAGGAAACAACAGATCAAATAGTAGTATATTGAGCTAGAAGTGCAAAAATATCATCATAATCTATACCCTCTTTCTGAGAGAAACCTCTAGCTACAAATATACCCTTATGTTTTTCAATACTGCCATATGCACCATGTTTAATATTAAACAACTATTTGGAAATGACATCAGATTTACCTTGAGGTCTAGGAACCACTTCCCAGACATAATTTTGGATGATGGACTCATATTCTTCAGTCGTAGAATCTTTCCAGACTTGTTCTTTTGCAGCTTCTTCAAAGTTGCAAGGTTCTACCTGAATGATGTTGCTCATAGTAGCAACATACCCTTGAAACTGACTTGGATTCTTACTTTCTTCGAACGTTTCTCTTAGAGAAAAATGTTGTTCAACATCTTGCAAGGTATCTTGCATCAATAATGGTCTCCCTTTCTGGTAGGAGGATCATGTATTGGAGGATATATAGGATCCATGGAACCCATTGTATTATCATCAAACTCATTCTCAAGTTTCGATTCAGACTCATATGCAGGCTCTTTTTCATTAACAACTTGTCTTTCAGCAATGGCAAGAGGAGGAGAGTATCTTGCCTTTCTAAGAGTTGCATCTTCATCAAATGTTATGTCTCTGCTAAAACCTATAGTGTTTTGGCAAGGTACATAAATTATATAAGTTTTTGAATTATCACAATAACCAACATACATACCTTTCTTACTTGAAGCTTCCAGCTTGTTCCTTTTCTCTTTTGGCACATGGAAGTACATAGGACAACCAAAGATTCTCAAATTAATCACCTCAAACATTTTATCAGTGATGACTTATTTAGGAATCTTATTGTTTAAGGCCTGATGAGGAGTTATGTTTTGCACATAAACAACAATATTTGAAGCATCTCTCCATAGAAAATTTGGTAGCTTTTGATCATACATCATGGCTCTGACTACTTTCATAATGGTTCTATTCTTCCTCTCAACCACACCATTTTGTTGTGGATTGTATGAAACAATGGTTTATTCCTTTATTCTAACATATTTGAAAATATCATTAAAATCATTACAGGTGAACTCTCCCTAATTATCAGATCTGAAAGCTTTGATAAGCTTTCGAATTTGATTTTAAATCAAAGCCTTGAAATCTATGAACATGTCAAATTATTCCCATTTCTTTTTAAAAAAAATATATCCATGTCTTGCGAGAAAAATAATCAACAAAAATCATGAAATACAAGTAACTGCCAAGAGAAGTAACATGCATAGATCCACATAAATCAGAATATATGAGCTAAAGCACCTAACTAGTTTTGTTCTGCTTGAAGGGAATGGTCCCTTTATATGATTTCCAATTTCACATCCTGGGAAAACTCCTTCATAATCCATTATGATCTCAGGCATTCCAGACACCATATTCCTTACATGAGGTAAGGATTTGTAGTGTAAGTGAGTGAATATTGTGTTCCATACTAGAGATCAGTATCATGGACCAATGCATGAATGGGTTTACCATTGACTTTGTAAAGTGCTTCACATCTTGAGGCAAGAGTGAAGACTTCTCTTATACTTTATTTCAAAGGAAAAGTTAGAATTTTTCCATTAATAAAAGAAATTTTCATTCCTTTATCTTCTAGAGCAGATATGGATACAAGATTCTTTTTCAAACTAGGTACATACAAAACTTCTTGCAGAAAATAGATTTTCCATCATCTAACTGAAATGAAACTAAACCATAACCTTTAACTTGGTGAGTAAATTATATCCAAGGATAACATTTAAATTAGTATCCCTATCAATTCGATTAGAGAGTGCTTCTTTGTAACCAGCAAAATGGTTGGAAGCACCACTATTAACTAACCAACTATCATATGAATATGGAGAAAAAGAACTAGAAAGAGAAGAAACAAGAAAAATATTTTGATTGAGTTTTCGCTGCATTATTTTTATATCTTAGATTTATTTTTTCGTAGGATAGTCTTTTCTTTGATTTTTAGAAGTGTCATTTCTATAATCATATTTTTTTTTTTAATCTAGGTGCTCTTCTTCTTTCTTTACAGTGACGAGCAAAGTGACCATGCTTTTGACAATTAAAGCATCTAACTTTTGACATGTCTAGATTCCCTTTATTTGATTTGAAATCAGAATTATTTTTATTACTTTTCTTTCTCTTGTCATAGGTTGGAAATGCAGTAGGTTCTCCTCCTTCATAATGTAAAATTCTCCCTCTGGAGATCGTTATAGCCTCCTCCTAGATACATTTTCCCAAGAGCTTATCAAATGTGGGAATAGTGTTGATATTTCTGATGGTGATGATAAATGTCTCCCAAATAGGAGAAAGGAATCCAAGCATAATCATCATTATTTCTTTGTCGGATACAACTTCACCAATTGTTGACAGTTAATTCTTGATTTTGGTCATTCTCAGGAAGTATGCTTAAACCATCTCTCCTATATTCATCTTGATGTACTTCAGCTGATTCTTCAAGGAAATAATTTGGTTCAAGTTATTAATTGCAAACTTGCCAATTATTTTGTCATACATTTATTTAGATTTCCTCAAACTAGAAACATAAGTAATGAGATGATCACTAAGATAATCAAGGATCATTTTTCTAGCTTTGATTTAAACTGTTTAATATTTGGATTTGATAGCAACACTTGAACTCTCTGGTGGATCAACTATTGTTCCTTCAACATACTCCAAAACTTTGTGTTCTTCAAGAGTGATATCTAGCATTTCTTTCCATGGACCAAAGTTTGAAGCATCATTCTACTTCTCGTCTACCTTGAAGTAGGAGAAAGTTATCTTGATCAAAAAAAAAACTTTGGCAGCAAGAGTATTTTCAGGTGATCTCTAGTTTCCTTGGACTTGTCTTCATCAAGGCTCTAATACCATGTTAAAATCTGAAATTTCTATGCAGAAATTTAAAAATTCTTTACAGAAACTAGAAATTTCTATACAAAAAACCAATTCAATGTACATTGCAGAAATTCGAATGGAAGTTAATGTACTTTGTAGAAAGTTGAATGTGCTTTGAAGAAAGTTGAATGTACTTTGCAAAAAAATGAATGTACTTTGCAGAAAATTGAATGTTTTGTGTTGTTACAATTACTTAGAATGCATATTTCTTCTTCAAAACATTTCAGCTCAACACTTGTAGTTAGAACATAGACTTAAACATCATATGAAGACAACCAAGCACAAATATGAGACACTCATATTTTGGTCCAATGATCAGGGGAAAACCCTTGAAGAGGGAAAACCCAAATTCTTTTATTAGATTTCTTCAATTCTTCAACATAGTAAAGAGAGGGAGAGAATGAGAATGAATAAAGTCATCAATGTTTGATCAACTTGTAGTTGAAATGCACTTTCTCTTTTCTTGAAAATACCCTCCTTCTCTTGATCAGATCATGTCCTTCACACTTGCTCTAGCTCTTCCCTTGCTCTTTATCTTCACTAGCTCTCACACTTCTCTTGCACACATTCAACACTTACTCTCCTTCTTCACAATGAACAGGCTACTCTCAAATCTTGTAGAAAATTTCTACAAATCCAGCTTTGATACCATGTAGAAAATCTATTGGTAGTTTAACCCAATAATGAAATATAAATAAAAGCATAATAATATAACCTACTTCTACTATCAATTTGAAAAATCTTAAAGATCGAGTTGAACAATATAACTAGAATAAGAAAAATCAATGGCACAATACACATGAAAATACTTTGGGAAAAGCCTCAGCTAAAAACCCCACACTATTGTATTATCATACAAGGTAGAAATACATAGAAATTATACAAAGCCTTAGCTCTCACAGCTAGCCAGCTCTCAGTACAATCCTCACAGATGCTCATAGGTAATCTAGGCTTCTCTCCAGCCTTCCTCTCTGCCCTTCAAGCTCCTGTTTCCTTACATTGTTCCTTGTGGATGATTTTCCTTCGGCCAAGTGGATAACTTCCTTTCAAAACTGTGCAATCCTAAAGGATTTATCCTTGACTGCATGCATGAGTTTTCTCCATGAGAAAACACATGCAACTGATAGTACATTATCCTTGAACATTAATCTCAACTGGGTATTTCTCAGAATAGACATGCATGAGTTTCTGATGAGGAAATCTTCAGTTAATTGGAGTAGCACTAGTTGAGTGAATTAATTCATCAACTGACTATTAACTCACTATTAGTTCCTCAAATAGTTTGGAACCAATTTAACTAGACTTAACTCAATAAATTGAGTTAACTAATTACAACCCAAATATAACTCAATCTTATCTCCTTAATTTAAGGGATAACTCTTGCATGACTTCAGAAAGACTTCTAACTTGAATTTCTCTAACTAATTAATTTAAAATAGATTAGTTAATTATTTCCAAGTAGTGTTAAGACTAAATTCGAATTTAATTCACAATTTAATTCAAAGATAAATTAAATTGGAATATTCTTGTTGCCATATTTCAACACTCCCTCTCAACAAGAAAGGGAGTATCTGCCAGCCTGATCCTATCTCTATGGAACTCGAATTTACACTTAGCATCTTGCTCCTCTGTCGAAATATATTGCAGTAACATGATCCTCTCAACCTGTGAAAAGCCACAGGAAATAAATCTTACCTTATGTATATCCACACTACCACCAACAACTTGCTTTACCTTGTAAATCCAACAGCAACTCACAACTGACTTATTCTCCTGTCTCGGAACCACGTCCCAAACACTATTACGAACTATGGAGTCATACTCCTCCATCTATAGCATCAACCCAAATCAGCTGCTACACTACTTCCTCAAAGGAAGATGGCTCGGTATCAACACATTCCCTAACAAGGGCCATGTATCTAGTGTACCTCTCAGGTGACCTCCTCTATCTGCGCTGAGAAGAAGGTGCTCCCACATTCTCTCTCACACCCTCCAACAATCTATTAGCTTCTCTTGTGCGCTTTTGTCCATCTCTGGAAGACTCTATTTGAGTGGATGTCTTCACTCCTGGAACCTCTGCATGCAGCTATTCCACACCAGTCTGAGACACCTCCTCCTTAGAAACCAACAGTTCCTCCACAACCTGTAGTTGGAGCTCCCTCTCAAGGGAAACTCGCATGGCCTTCTGCTCATCAAACTTGAGATCTCTACAAACCACTATCCTTCAACCGGTAGGCAAGTACACCCGATAGTTGTGAGGTGTATCAGTGTACCCCACAAATATCCCCAACTCTATTGTCAGCTCAAGCTTCTTTCGTGCATCCTTTGTCACATGGCAATATATCGATGAGCCAAATATCCTGAAGTGACGCACATCTAGTCTCTTACCGGAGAAAGCTTCCTCTGGTGTTTCCATCCCAGGTATGCGATGCAGTCTTCTATTCTGCAAATAGACTATTGTGTTGCATGCCTCAGCCCACAAGTGAAGTGGCAGGCCTTGGTCATGCAGCATTGCTTGTGTTGCCCCTACAATAGTTATGTTCTTCCTCTCGACCACCCCATTCTGCTGCGGGTTATGAGGTACTGTCAACTCTCATTTAATTACTTCCACTGCTTAGAAGTACTTAAACTCTTGAGAGACATATTCTCCACTGTTGTCGCTTCTCAAGGCCTCAATTGTCTTTCCTGACTCTTTCTCGACCAAAGCTTTGAATTCACAAAACTTTGTGAAAGTTTGGTCCTTCTTCTGTATGAAATAAATCCAGCATTTACGAGAATAGTCATAAATGAAAATCACATAATAAATTTGCTTTGTTGTGGATGTCGTCGAGAATGGTCCACGCAAATCAGTATGAACTTGCTCTAAGATAGCCTCTGCTCAACTGTCTCAATCATGAAAGGAAGACTTGATGTACTTTCCCAAGGTACAACCTTTACATGTGTCAACTTGCTCAAGTTTACCTTTGGGAAGTCCTATAGATATATGTTGCATTATCTTCAAAGCCCCATGATGCAAATGGCCCAACCGCCTGCGCCACAACTCGCCAATGTCTTGGCTTTGCACCAATTCTACTTTCGTACTCAATGTTGCACAATCATCTACCTCTATTTTATAGAGATTCTTCACCTGAATACCTATCCTCTTGGTCTGACCCATGTCTATGTGTCTTAGGAACATCTTTCCTTTACTGAAGACAACATCGTAGCCTTTGTCCTCCAACATCGTGATCGATACCAAGTTCTTCTTCAATCCAGGCACATATATAACATCTATCAAGGTGAGAGGAGCTACATGCTCCCTCTGAAAGGAAACCATGCCCACTCCTGAAACAATATACCTTCCATCGTCACCCATCTCTATGCGCATATTGAGGTCTTTTTTCTCCAAGGCACTAAATAAATTTGTATCATCGGTCATCTGGAATGAGGCTCCACTATCAAGATACCAGACACAACCCATCATCGATGACACCATGCATGCGATGAGGGTGAAGTCCATTTCAAACTGAGAGGCTAATACCTCACCTTCCAATCCTTCTGAGGATCCCTTCTTGGACTTCTTTGATAGGAAATTAGTCGCATAATGTCCCATCTTATAACAATTAAAGAATCTTACTTTAGACATGTCACCCTTCTTCCCTCCATGAGAAGAATTCTATTTGAAATGGGAAGCCTTCCCCTTCCATTTCCTTGCCTTACTTGCTAAGCCTAGATTTTCTTCATCATCATTCTTGGATGAAGAACCATCTCGTGTGCTCCTCCTGATCTCCTCCTGCATAAGATCCGACCACAGTCATTCCCAATCTAGCAGTTCTTCCCTTCCATTCGTAGAGTCCTGGTAGCTGCTCCAACTCTTTGGAAGTCCAAGGAGAGCGAAGCTCACCATATCATCATCAGCAGTAGTTATTCCCACACTGCCAAGCTCATCCCTGCAGGTGGTGAGCTTGTTCAGATATGTGGAAATAGTATCACCCTTCTCCATCTTGATTCTTCAAAGCTTATCCTTGAGCGCCAATTTCCTCTGGTCTCTATTGTTCTGGTAGAGGTCCTTCAGTGTCTTCCACATTGAAAATGGAGTATCCTTCCCATGGAGACTCGAGACAATATGGTCTCGAAATCCCTCAAGGATGATCCATCTCACCTTCACCATGCACTTCTTCCACTCAGCCAACTCTTATGCATTAGTTGAAGTTGGCTTTGGGATTTCTTGATCAATGAATTCCTTCAAGCCATTGTCTTCTAATACAACCTCCATTATATATTTCCATGCTATGTAATTCGAGCTACCTTCCAAGGCATACTCGAGTCTCAAGCCATAGAACTCCATTGACCAACCTTGAAGTATGATATGAATTCGATTTCCACCTGCAACCCCAAACTTCAAACTTCGAATTCTCTTCTCAGTATACTGTTCACAATTGTGATACCATGTAGAAAATTTCTACAAATTCAGCTCTGATACCATGTAGAAAATCCGTTGGTAGGTTAACCCGATAATGCCATATAAATCAAAGCAGAATACTATAACCTACTTCTACTATCAATTTGTGGAAGCTTAAAGATCGAGTTGAACAATATAAAGCCTCAGGTAAAAACCCCACACTATTGTATTATCATACAAGGTGGAACTACATAGGAATTATGCAAAGCCTTAGCTCTCACAGCTAGTCATCTCTCAGTACAATCCTCACAGATGCTCATAGGAAATGTAGGCTTCTCTCCAGCCTTCCTCTCTACCCTCCAAGCTCCTATTTCCTTGCGATGTTCCTTGTGGATGATTTTCCTTCAACCAAGTGGATAACCTCCTTTCAAAATTATGCAACCCTCGAGGATTTATCCTTGACTCCATGCATGAGTGTTCACCATGAGAAAACACATGCAACTGATAGTACATTTTCCTTGAACATTAATCTCAACTAGGTATTTCTCGGAATAGACATGCATGAGTTTTTGATGAGGGAATCTTCAGTTAATTGGAGTAGCACTAGTTGAGTGCATTAATGCATCAACTGACTGTTAACTCACTATTAGTTCCTCAAATAGTTTGGAACTAATTTAACTGGACTTAACTCAATAAACTGAGTTAAATAATTGCAACCCAAATATAACTCGATCTTATCTCCTTAATTTAAGGGATAACTCTTGCATCACTTCAAAAAGACTTCTAACTTGAATTTCTCCAACTAATTAATTTAAAATAAATAAATAAATTATTTCCAAGTAGTTGTTAACACTAAATTTGATTTTAATTCATTATTTAATTCAAGGACAAATTAAATTGGAATATTCATGTTGCCATATTTCAACAAATCTCACTTTCTCTTGCTTAAATGGATGAGAAATGGGAGGAGTTACAAAATGAATTCATGCCTTGAGCCAATAATAGAAAAATTGAATTCCATGAGGGAGGAGTTACTTGAGGAGAAATGTAACTCATCCCAAGAATAAAGAGAGAGGTACACTTATCTTGAGGAGTTACAATTCAAATTAGGGAGAGAGAAAGTTACACAGACATGATAGAATATTTGGTGAGAATTTCAAATCGAATTGAATGAGGGAGTTATAAGTGCATTTCATGAGGAGGAGTTACACTTTTGCTATGCATTGAATTAGTGAGGGAGAGTTACATTCTCTTAAGTGTGGAGTTACTATTTTATTCCAAGAGAGAGGTTTGATTTTCCAAGTAATATATTCTCAATTTGAATTACTTATTCCATGAGAGAATTTGGCTTTAGTAATCTATTAACGATGAATAACTTTAGATTATATTATAAATAATAGTATCATAATAATAATAACACTAGTAAGGATAAAATATTAGTTCTTGACTTGTATAATCATGATTGATTTGATTTTGAAGTGGATTCCATATGTCGAGATCGTCCATTTAGACATGACTTTCTATTTTTGGAAGGTCACTTTCAAATTGAGATGTGAATTACTATTTTTGGAAAGTCATATTAGAATGTTAGAAATGAAATTTTATTATAGGTG
The DNA here is from genome assembly GCA_000404065.3 of Pinus taeda. Classification (NCBI taxonomy): domain Eukaryota; kingdom Viridiplantae; phylum Streptophyta; class Pinopsida; order Pinales; family Pinaceae; genus Pinus; species Pinus taeda. The sequence continues at coordinate 53,882 of APFE030525696.1, forward strand.
GTTCAAACATAAATGAAATATATGATTTCTTCTAGGAGAAATTCATCCCTGAGCTACCAAATTTTAGCGGTCCAATCACTAAACACGATGATATAGAGGTTGGAAAAAATTTCAATTTTTAAACCATCACCAAATAGAATTACATTAAAACATTTCAGTTTTGTCAACTTCGACTTGTGGTTACGATCTAATCACATTTCAACATAACAACAAAGTTGGTTAGTGATATTGATTTGTTAGCACGATCCATTCACAATGAACATACCAAAATCCATTCAATGGAAGCCTTGTGGCATGTTATTTTCAAACATGGTATGGTTGGTTGGTAAGAGGTAAGGGGTTTGACCCCCACCAACCTATTTTTGGTCCAATCATGATACATTTAAGCCTTGAATAATAAATTTTCTGTTGTAGTTACAATGGCCACCACTTGGTCCAATGATTATCTGTTGAACTCATCCCATTGAAGTAACGGGTTCAATCCCCACCAACAACAATCCATTTAGTGATTTTGGAATATTATTTCACCTTTTGGAGGCTTTCATGTGGCAAACTCTGATTGGCTCACCTATTGTACATTCAACGCCCACATAACTTTCCATTTGCCCACCATATGTTGCCACTTGTCTAGCCACGTCACAATATGTGTGCCATGTTTCATCTCTTGGTGATGCCACATCATCATTTTCCATGTCAAACTGATGCCACATGTCCTCTACCCATGTTGTCATGTCACCTATACATCCTGCCACATGAAAATCCTGTCAACGTTTTTTGTTGTTTGTCCAAAACTTTAAAACATGATAACTTTTGTGTATGAACTTTGTTTGATGTGATTCAAGTTGTGTTGGAATCATCTCTTCAAGTGCTTTGACAGGGCACTATTTCCATCAGGTTTTTGGGACTTTTATTTTCAGGCCTTTTTAGGATCATCACAGATCAACACACAATACTAAAATTAAACAACATTTAGTACTATAAAAAGTAAGGGAAATAAAAACTACAAATATTCAATTAAAAATTTTAGAATTAACCTAGAAATCAAGGTTATATGCATGGTATTTCTCCTTGAGTGGGCTCTTCTCAAAGGTTTGGTCTATGCCAAACTCTTATAATTTCACAAACACGAAAATAGTTTTTATAGATTTCTCATCAATTAAACCATAGCACAGATAAGAGATTTTATACTAAGGTAAAAAGGTCTGCTACACTCAAACTAATACTCAACAATTTATCCCATTCACAAGGAGCTATAGTTGATAAGGGAGGCTTTTCATCCTTATAGAGCCATTATGGCAGGTTCCCTAGTCCCTAAATTAGTTTTTAACAATTTCACAAATTTAGAAACAATTACATGAAAATAAACTCACAATTAAAGAATTACATAGTAGTAAACATCCTTCAAAGTGAGAGTAGATGTCATCCAGTTGGGATATGGGTGAGGTAGACAGTTTGGTAATCTTGTAGTGTGATTGGTCGAGCCAGACTCTATTGGTAGCTTATGCTTCTCAGTTTTTTGTAGGGCATATAGTGCTTTCGATATCCCCTTTCACTTGTAGCATGCACTATACAAACATGCATGTGGAAACTCATCCCATCCATGGGCATTAATTTGCAAAGAGCCCATGATCACTTATTGGCTAAGTGACTAATAAATTTGGTAGTAGTTGTACTCTCTTGGTAATGATAATGATTTGGAGAATCCCCTCATGATTCGACTCATTGTTGGAATCTTGGATAATCTGGCATGTAAGAGGGTCATCGTTGAGACTTTATTTTGACATTGTGTTGGGTCATTTATCCTACTAGTCCAATACCTTCATGGTTGTATAATTCCCATGGTAGATTTGTTGTCAATCCTAAAGTCATGTAAGTCTAGGATAATAATTTTTCTAACTTTTGAGTTAGTAGGATAAAAACATAAGGAACACAATATTTAATAGCATATAATTTTGTTTGGTACACTCTTAACATTTAACCATAAAAGAAAGCCAAGGGAACAACATGATAAATTTTATATACCTTCAATCCAAAACCATAATAAGAGAAATAATAGGAATTTTTTATACAAAGAGAGAGAATAGTATATCCATGTTCAAGTAGGATAAGGTATTGTATATAACAAAAAGATGACAAGAAGGTGACTCAACATCTTCCCCTAGCTAGTCTTATAGCACATCCTTACACAACTCCCAGCTACTTTAGCTTTAGTACTCATGCATGCAGTTCTCCCGAGTCAAAGATTCGGTGTCCATATTCTCCATGATTATAATATCTCGGAGTCATACCAAGTTGGACCCATTGAGTCCTTTCTTCTTGCTCCTCCCACTATATGGGTTCCTTGTAAAACTTTGTAGGGCATCAAATACTAGGAAAATGAAATGTCAATCCAATCTAGCATGGCTCAAACCTCTTCAATGAGTTCGGATACTAAGTTTCCTTGTTAAGATCCAAACTAAGATAAGGATAAACAATAGGTTTTCTACTCTTAAGTAAATTTGGTTGATTTTCCCAAAGATCATGAGAAACCAACAAATTCAACAATGAATAAGTTCCAACCAATACCTAGTTTTTTATAACTTCATACATTTATTGATGCCAAAGGGATACCAAATTCCCATGGTCCTACCTAAGTCTCTAATAATCATCCATAATTGTTAAAGGTAATTTTTCCACATCTACCCAAATGGATTGGAAACTGGATCAATCAATATCCTTTACACCTTGCAATCAACCCTTTGCAAATAATTAAGCATTATCTCTCCAAATATACCGAGTTTTTTGGGTTAATTAGCTCAAAACCCTAGTTTTTGGACCCATCACACTTTCCCTTCTAACAAGCTGCATTGTTGCATGTTGCATAACTAAGAAATTGCATTGACCAGCACATAAGCTTATAAGGTGTTTCTAACCATTTACTATTGATTGAAATCTCAAATTCCTATTCCAGAGGTCTTATCTCTTATCCCTAGAGTTTATCCTCCCTCACACGTGGATCTAAGTCCTAGATTGGTAAAACCCAAACTACCAGTTTATTTATCTTCTCTTTCCATAAGCTTATAAGGTGTTTCTAACCATTTACTATTGATTGAAATCTCAAATTCCTATTCCAGAGGTCTTATCTCTTATCCCTAGAGTTTATCCTCCCTCACATGTGGATCTAAGTCCTAGATTGGTAAAACCCAAACTACCTTATTTACCCTCTAAATTCACTGCCTCCCATGGAGTTTGAGTTTGCTTTTGGAGACTCTTAGCTATGCACCAATTTTTCTAATTTTACCTAAGGATCCATTACCATCCTTGAGTTGTGATTGAAGGATTTCTTTGTGGCTAAGTGTTATATGGAATTATGGATAAACACATTTTCCCTAGGTGGGTGACTACACCTAGAACACAGAAATATAGTAGTTTAACCTTTTCATATAGAAGATAGATGAGATGCATGAAATTACTTGTAGTCTTTCACTTCCTAGATCTCTTTTGAATCACTCTTGTTGCTCCCACTTGAACTTAATCTGCTCAAAAGGTACCTATATCAAGAGATACAGAAACAAGAAACGATCAAAGCATACATAATCTACCTACTATAAAATAATGGAATCGAAGACATTGAAACACATAATCATCACAGATATGAACAATCATATGAGAAAGGAATGAGCTCTTTATTAATGTAGAAGGAAGAGTATCACCCAATACAGTTCGATCCTATGCCACTCCTCCAGCTTTAGTCCAACCCTCACCACATCAAAAGCACACAACTCCAGCAGCATAACATTTCTTAACATAAACTCAATTCTCAAACCAATAGAATTTCCTTACAAACTTTAGATTCTAGCCCCCTGATCACTATGATAAGCTCTGAACTTATAGGAAATGGAGGTGGTTTTGTCATAAATAAGGGTATTGAATTTCCTTCCAAACTCAGAGTTAGTTTCCATGGAGCAAGGGATGAGAGGATAGGAGGTTAATGGATCCTTAGCCTATTCAATTTCAAGATCATAAGAGATAAGATATGGGATCCTTCTAGAATCATCTAGAATGAAGGAATATTCCCAGAACCCTATGCAAATTTCGCTCAATCTCGCCCAGCGCAGGTCAAAGAGGGCCTAAGTGCACTGCAGTGCAGGCCATAGTGGGCCTGCCTGCTCTATAGCACACTGCCTCAAGGTTTAGGCTGTACTGGTGTCCCAAGGAGGCATTTCAGCAAGGCTTCAGGCTAGGAAACTTTCATGGATGGAAGCATTCAATGGGATGAATTGTCTAGGGCATGTTGATGAGCCCCAGAAATGGGTAACTTTATGGGCTCATTTTGCATATTATTCTTATTTAATCTACCATTCTTCATAGTTTTATGCATGCTTTTGAATATATTTATGTTAATTGAGTGAATGGAAATAGTCACTTGACCACAAAGTCTAATACGTGCTTGTTGCAAATTTTTGGACATTTTTTGGACCAAGATCAGGGATTTATGAGCAAATTGACAGCCAAATACGAAGGAACAAGGATGAGGATTTATAGGAGGGTGTAGTTTTTAACCCCATACAGAAATTACCTGCATACGAATTCTAAATCACAGGAAAAAATAAAAATGCGAGAGCATAACACATAAAACACAAATACACAGAGATTTCCCGCTGGATCCCAAAACCGGGACTACCAACTTGATTTTTTCATTATATTCCTTTCAATGTTACAATACATATTTATACATGCCGAAGCATCCAATACCATGGACCGAAAAACCATCACGTTAAATACCATGGACCAAAAAACATCGCATCCAATACCATGGACCAAAAACCATCGCGTCCAAAAAACATGTGCGAAAATCATGCACAAAACCATAGGTGGGTCTGCCCAACCTAACATAGGGTCCAAAACCGAAATTTTCCGGGGCGCTGCCCCGGACCCCATAAAGTGGGGTTACAGGTACCCCTCAAACCCCCTGTTAACTATGTGGAAAGAATATAACACAACCCAACAGAGGGGTGTCTCCTGCACTAAATGACCCCTTCCTCGAGTTCTCCACCATCAGCTCGAAGTTCAACAGCCCACCAAAGATGATTTCCAGGGCCAGCCTAGTAGGTCTAGTGAAGTGGTTGATTAACTACAGTTTTGGGTAGCCAAGCTCCTAAAGTTAAGGAGGACTGTTGGGAGTCCTCATTTTCATAAGTACAAAGGCTTCAAGCCTTAGTATTTTAGCCAATGAACAATTTATTTTCGCACTTTAGTGCAGCCCTGTATTAGCACATTTTCGAGTTCTTCTTGTAGACAGTTTTTGTGATGTAATGGTTGAGTTTTGATTAATGAAGATGAATCCCACTTTACACCAACTCTAAGCTTTCTTAGGAGGATACAGCTCTTGGATTTGGGCACAACCCAAGTGCCAGTACCTCCTTTGTGTACTTTTATGTGTTTTCTTGCATTCATAGAATAATTTTTGTTATTTAGGTTAAAATCTTGCTTTGTTACTTAGGTTGTTTTTGATGATTAGATAGTTTTTCATGCTTTACGTTGATTTGACAATTTGGTAACAGAAAATATCCACAAAAAGGCTATCAAGTAGTCCTTGATCTCATTTCTCCCTCCTTGGGACCATGAACTAAGACCAAGGCACACTTGCTGCCACAAAAACACTGTTTTTCCTTCTAATGCAATTGCTAGTGTTAGATTTTAAGTTGGAAAAGTTGATATCAGTTGTGTTTTGATGTCTAGATCTATTCTTGCTCAGTTTCAATATCTTTCTTGCATGATTTCCTGCCTATAAATTTCTGTTCATCATGTTTTTGGTTTTCTAGGTCAAAAATTAGGTCAAAATAGATAAATCTCTGTTTTTTTGTCTTTGCTTGGATCAGTTTTGAATAGAAGTGTGCAGAGCACCTGTAAGAAACTCCAGCCTATCCTTCCATCATCATGCAACTTGTTCCAACCTCTTTCTCAAGGTTTCCTTCACTCATTTTCCACACTTTCCCAAACAACCCTAATTCTATGTTTTTATGCAAAATCGCTTCCTCCACCTTTGAACAACTCTAACCATCTTCTTAACTCCTGACCTTCATATACCATATTCTAGACCCATTAATATCCTTATCCATCCTTCATTTCCACTTTCCCACTGTTTTTCCACCATCAACCCTCTAAAAACCACTTTCGGCCTGTGTCTGTAGAACTTCCTGTAGAACTTCCTATAGATCCCCTACAGACTTCCTGTAGAAGTTCACGCGAGTAGTTTTTTGAGATCTGATCACTGTGGAATTATCTAGAAGGGTGCTAGGGACCCCTTAGGTCCTCTTCTCACCTTCCCAACCTCCTGCAAGTTCCCACTCCATTTTCTTTCACCAGTAAACCTTTGCACAGTCAAAAATAGTTAAAACACATGCATAATAATTCTGCATAAGATTAATCAAAAACACAAAAAGATGATTTTTCCATATTTTCCTTCAGAATTAGCTTAACCACATGCATATTACCTTTTCAAGAGTCAATGGCATCCATTTCAGCAGCTTTCATATCTTTTCTTGCACTAGTAGGGTTAGTCGGTAAAACTAGGGTTTGCTAGGGTTTGCATTTCCTTTCAACTTTCATCTTCTTTCTGCAAGTAGACTAGCTTCTTTTGAGTTAGCTTTCATCCATCACAGTTAAAATCTTCTTCTAATAAATCATAGAAGTTGGCTTAATCTCCTAACGAACTTGTTCCAGTTGATCAAATGACAGCCTGCAGTAAGAGCTAGTACTTGTGCATATAGCCCCATCACTTCCAAGTTTGTTACGAACTACCAGGTTGATAAAAGTAAAGTAGGGAGTCCCAAGAGTTGTAGCATCATTGCTGCAATACTGGAGCTCACCATATTTTTGGCGTCGTTGTCGGGGAAGCGTCAGAGTATTTGTGATTACTGCTTTTCTTCTATTTTCTACTGCAACATTCTGCTAAGTAGTTTATTTCAACAAGAGTAGAGTAGTTATCTCATTTCAATTCTGCAATTTCAATTCCGCAAGCGTATATTAGCATTTCAATTCTGCAAGCGTAGATTAGTGTTTCAATTCTGCAATTTCAAATCTGCAAGCATAGATTAGAATTTCAATTCTGTAATTTCATTTCAGTAAAATAGATTAGTCATTTTGTGCTTTCATTTCAATTCTGCAATTTTCATTTCAGCAAGGTTTATTGTAGTTAGTTGCAATTGGTTGTTCAGTCCATTTCAGTTTTTGCAAGTACAAGCAGAGAAAAACACAAAAAAACAACCAAAAAGATTTCCTTTCATGTCTCATAAGAACAGAGACAATTCAGGAAAATTCCTACCCAACACCCCCACCACATCACTAAGTCACCCTTCTCTCTTCTTCGGTGGAAGTGATCCAAAAGAACCTATAGGTGAACCTCCAGAGATATACGAAGATCCTATAATAGAAGAAGAGCAAAAAAAATTCCTCCTGAGACCATGGTCGAACACAAAAATGGTATAGGAAAGGAGGAGAGAATAGAAGGCACCTTTCCCATCTGAGAGACCAATGGGGACACAAAAATGAAAAATAAAATTCCCTCAGCCTTACCTCACTTCCATGGATTGACCACTAAAGACCCTGATACCTTCTTGTTTGAGTTTGTTGTCCTTTGTCGAACCTATGACTATGCTCCGCTGGTTCATGGGGTTACCTGGAAACAGTATCACAACTTGGGCTCAAATGTAGCAAGCCTTTAACAACAAATATCGGGATTACTGTAGGTCAAAGGAAACAAAGGGAGAAATCTTTCGGATGACCATGGGAAGTGATGAATCTTTAGAAGACAATGAAGAAAGGTTCCAACTCAATTATAAAAGGGTCAGGTGCACACTTGACCCCAAATCTCTGAAGTTGGTTCTGCTATGAGGAGTCCCTGAAGACCTTCTAGATACCCTCCATTTGATGGCTATGGGAGACATCTACCATCTACCTTATGATGACATGAAGACTGTGTTTAGAAACCATTCTAGGACAGCTCGGAAAAGAGGTAGGGGGATTCAACTTTCAGTCAATGCCACCTTATCCAAACACGAGTTTTCAAATCAGATGGAAGACCTCAAAAGTGAGGTGAGACAGACCATTTCCATGCAAATGGATACCTTCCAAATCCAACAGAAGCAAGAGGAAGTTGAGAGGGCTTTGGCCATCTTTTGTCCCAGATGCATGAGGAAGCATCCTAGGAACGAGTGTCAATTGCACTCCATAGAGGTATGTTTCATTTGTGAGGTAGACCACCCTATAAATTAGTGCCCATCCTTAATCATATTTAAAGCTATGTACCAAGGGGATAAAGGAGCCACTGAACCACTCTACTTCATGAACCAAAGGAGGCCACATGGACCCAGACCTTTCTAGCAGGGGATGCAAGGGACATCCCAGACTTATTACAACCCCAACCAATCCACTCACATACCTTCTTGGGGTCCCCCTACTCATCCTTCCTGGTCCCCACCCCCTCCTTGGTCATATCCATCTCAATACCATACTCAACCTGTTGCTCATTCATTTCATTCTCATGTTTAGCCACAACCTTAGTGGAATGCACCTCATCAGGGGTGGAGACCCCAATACAACTCTCCTCTCGCTATTTTTCCTCCACCACCTGCTCAACCACAACCATTACCTCCTACTCCTCCAAGACAACCCCAGATACCTACTCAACTGAACCCGAACCCCAATAAAAAACAGGCCCAACAAGTATATACTGGAGAGACAACATGCCCTACCTATGCTGCGTGTTAGGAAATTTACCTAGGAACATAAATAATTACTGAGAGGAATATATATAAGAAATAAGTAGCAGCAACCACAAACACATAAACACACATGTTTATCTGGGAAAACCCCAAATCTAGGGAAAAACCCAATCATAATGAAATTTCATTATCCTTATCCAAAACCCTGGCCAACCCGGCCAAGAGAACCTTCACCGCTCACCTCCAGGCCTTGCGTTACAATAAAGTCCTTCCAGCCTTTTATAGGCTCCATTACATATAATACCACGCGCAGAATACCATGGGTGCAGAATACCATGTGCCCCAAAGCCATCACTGTTTAACCTCCTTTGACTCTATCCCGAGTCAAGTTTACTTAACAATTCCCCCCTTAAACTTGACTTGGGGTTCATTGACTAACTCCAGCCAAACCTGCCAAGTGAGACAATCTCGCTCACTCTAGCTCTTACCCCCCTTAAAGTTTTTACCCGGGGTATTATTAACCCAACATCACCCCTATCACCTAGGTCTAACCCAAACTTTACCAGTGATTACCCAGGGGTACACATGCCTTACGAGTTCTTATAGTAGTATGCCCATTTACACGCAATAATTTTGACTTAATTAATTATTTTTTTTGTTTATTGCCGCTACTATTCTGACCCATCTTCTCTTAATTACGGGCATCCTTGTTTTGTTTCTTTGTTGCCTTCTTGCCAAGTTTAACTGCCTTTAAATTCTAAGATGAATCCTTGAAACCCTCGCCTGGGGTGACTTCACCAGGAGGCCTTGATCTGGATCTGGAGCGTGATAACATGCAATGCTTCTTGTTTGGTTGATCTATATCCATGGCATTAGCATTCTCTTCTATGCCACTTGACCTTTCTCTCTTACGACCTCATCGAGACATAGATCTGCTCCGAGCTCTCTCTGTTGCTGCCGAAGGATCCCACAACAACAACTGCTCCTCCTCCTCCTGATCCTCTACCTCCAGTCTCTTCGCTTGAAACAACTCTTTCATGGCCGCTACAGATTGCAACTTCCTCTCCTTCATCTATCTGCCTTTGTAGAACCTTGTTTTGGCTGCATTTAGATTAGATTTATGAACAAACTATGCATCAATCCTTTCTATGTCTACCAGGCTAAATAACCCTGGGCAACAAAAGCATTTTTCTGAAGCCAATACCAACCTTTGGCTCTGATACCAATTGTTAAGAAATTTACCCAAGAACACAAATTAATTACAGAGAATTACTGAGAGGAATAAATATAAAAATAACTAGCAGCAACCATAAACACATAAACACACATGTTTATCTAGAAAAACCCCAAATCTGGGGAAAAACCCGATCATAATGAAATTTCATTATCCTGGCCAAAACCCTGGCCAATCCGGCCAAGTGAGCCTTGACCGCTCACCTCCAGGCCTTTTCATTACAATGAAGTCCTTCCAGCCTTTTATAGGCTCCATTACATATAATACCACGGGCAGAATACCATGGGTGCACAATATCATGTGCCCCAAAACCATCACTGTTTAACCTCCTTTGACTCTATCCCGAGTCAAGTTTACTTAACACTGCGGAGATTCAAGAGATCAACCTACGATCTGGGAAGGTCCTCCCAGATAGCCAACCTCCTCCTAAGGAGGATGAGGAAGAAAAACAGGAAAGTGAACCCAAAGCCATTCCACCCTTTTCTAAGAGATTAACTGGAACCATGCAACCAAACCCAGAAGGGACTGAACTTCTAGGAGAGCTTAAACAGTTATGTGTAAAAATACCACTTCTCCAGGCCATAAAAGATGTACCAATCTACAACAAACTAATCAAAGAGAAGTGTTTCGAGCACCCAGGTAGGCGCAAGAGAGATGCCCCAACTATCAATGTCATAGGACAACTGTCTAGCCTTATGTTGAGACAAGTAATCTGTCCTAAATATCTGGACCCTGGGAGTCTTGTAGTTAATTTCCACATCAATGGCACCATAATCCCCCACACATAAATTGATCTAGGGGTTGCCATTAACGTAATGACCAGGGACACTATGCTCAAACTCAACCTTCAAAGTTCCCTAAGAAAGACCTCAAAAGTACTGCAGTTGGTAGACCGCTCCACAGTGACTCCCAAGGGGATTGTGCAAGATGTCATGGTCTCCATTGATTCTTGGGAGTACCCTGCTAACTTCTTGGTCCTTCAGCCAAAGGAAAAACTCACTGGGTACCCCCCATCTTGGGAAGGCCTTGGTTAGCTACTGCAGATGCTTACATCAGTTGTCGAGATGGGAGCATGACCATTAAGAATGGGTATATGTCCAAACAGCTAGTCCTATATCCTCCTGCCCAACATCTGCTAGAACATGACTTACCTCTCTGGTTGGAGGAGGGAGATGAGGATGAGGTCTACTCTGCACCGTTGTGCACAGTGAAAGCCACCAGGGGAGGTCCTTAAACTGAGGATGATCTTATTGAGAATTTGATTCAAAATCCACCTCCCAGTGTGCTACCATTAGAAGAGTTGGTAGAAGAAGCCCAAGCTAGTGCTCTAGTGGATCTATGTGTGGCTGACCCGACCTCTCTCCGAGTTAGGAATGTGGAATTTGGCCCTGAAAGAACCTTGAAGATCAACTCATCCCTATCCCCCTCTCAAGAGAAATATTTTTTTAGCTTATTGAACAGGGATTTGGATGCTTTTGCTTGGAGCTATAAGGAGATGAAAGGAGTCCACCCTTCAGTCTGTACCCATCACATTTACATTAAAGAGGATTGTAAACCAGTCAGGCAGCCTTAAGGAGGATGAATCCAACCCTTAAGGACATCATCAAAGAAGAACTGCAAAATTGTTGGATGCAGGATTCATCTACCCCATCTCTAACAGTGAGTGGGTTTCTCCTTTGGTGCTTGTGCCCAAGAAAAACGGGAAGTGGAGAATCTGTGTAAACTATCGAGAACTTAACAAAGCTACCAAGAAGGACCATTTCCCTTTGCCTTTCATAGATCAAGTGTTATATGGCCTGGTAGGGAACAAGTTCTTTTCCTTCCTAGATGGGTTTAGCGGGTATAATCAAATCCAAATCAGCCCGAAAGACCAAGATAAGACCACTTTCACTTCTCCATGGGGTAATTTTGCCTATCGGGGCCTTCCCTTTGAATTATGCAACGTACCTACCACTTTCCAAAGAACGGAACTAAGTATATTCGCTGAGTCGCTCATGATTCAGTGGAAATATATATGGATGACTTTACCCCTTATGGTTCTAACTTCCAAGAAGCTCTGACTAACCTGAGGAAAGTTTTAGCCAAGTGTACTGAAATGACCCTGTCCCTCAGTCCTGATAAATGTGAATTCCTAATGACTAAAGGGACGGTGCTAGGTCATACAATTTCTCGGCAAGGTTTACAGGTGGATCCCAACAAGATTACTCTTATCCAAAGGGTCCCACCTCCTCAAAGAGTAAGAGATGTTCAAATTTTTCTAGGCTTAGCAGGATATTATAGAAGATTCATTAAAGATTTCAGTAAGCTAGCCTCTCCATTGTTTGGTCTTTTGGGAAAAGATGTTGAGTTCATATGGGCTGAAAATTGTCAAGAGGATCTAGATGCGTTGAAAGGTAAGCTGATAACTACCCCAATCTTGAGAGGTCCAAACTGGGCCCTACCATTCCACATTCACACAGATGCCTCGAACAAATCCATAGGAGCAGCCTTAGGACAAGTTGAAGAGAAGCTACCATATGCCATATATTTTGTCAGTAAAAACCTGTCCAAGGCATAATTAAACTATAGTGTAACCGAGAAAGAGCCCCTAGCTGTAGTCCATTCCCTAAACAAGTTCAGACACTACATCACTGGCTATCAAACATTCGTGCATACTGATCATGCTGCAATTAGGTATTTGATGAACAAACCTGATGTAAATGCTCATATCATTAGATGGTTACTTTTATTGCAACAATTTGATTTGACCATCATTGATAAGCCAGGTAAGGAAAATTTTGTTGCTAATTTTTTTTCTAGACTAGATTTGCCTGCAGGTGAAGAAGGGATGGTGGATGATCAAATTCCAGATGAACACCTATTTCCTATTTCAGTACTCTCTCCATGGTTTGCTGATATAGAAAATTATTTTGTTTTAGCCCAATTCCTGCCATACCTATCCTCCAAAGAGAAGAGCAACATCGTGAGGAAAAGTGTCCCATTCACTTGGATTGGGGGCAATCTTTTTAAAGTTGGCCCAGATCAGATTTTGAGGCGATGTGTCAGGGAGGAGGAATTTTTTTACATCCTCCAAACCTGTCATGATGGGACCTATGGAGGCCACTTTGCAGCAAAAAGAACCGCCTTCAAAATTCTACAGGCAGGGTACTATTGGCCCTCTCTTCATCAAGATGTCAGAAGATGCATCAGCCAATGTGACAGATGTCAAAGGATGGGGAAACCTACTCCAAAGGATGAGATGCCCTTGCAGCGTCAGGAGACTTTCGAGCCATTTGAGAAGTGGGGCATGGACTTTGTGGGTCCTATCAACCCTCCTCCAAAACAAAAGTCCTACATCATTGTGTGCACGGACTACCTGGCAAAGTGGGTAGAAACAAAGGCAATCAAAGCAACAACAAAAGAAAAAGTAGTTGAGTTCTTGAGGGAAAATATCTTCTACAAGTTTGGCTACCCAAGAGAACTAGTCATAGATCAAGGAAGTCAGTTCACCTCTAACCTGATTGAAGACCTGCTCACTCATCACAAGATTAAGCACATAACTTCCACCCCTTATCATCCGCAAGCAAATGGACAGGTGGAAGTTACTAACAGGGCATTGGAAGGGATTTTGACTAAGGTAGTGAGCAGCAGCAGGAAATATTGGGCAAATCGTTTGGTTGAGGCCACCTGGGCCTATAACACTACTTGGAAAACTACAACAGGTTTCACACCCTATGATCTGGTCTACGGGAAGAAGGCTTTGTTGTCCATAGAATTTGAATATAACACGTTGAGGTTGGTAGCTCAGCTGGACCTAGATCTTAGTCATGCACAACAAGAAATATTATTTCAGCTGAATGGGTTAGATGAATAGAGAATGCATGCCCTTCTCCACTCAAAGGTAGTCCAACTTCAACGAAATATATGGCATGACTGGCACCTCCAAGAAAAGCAATTTCAGCCAGGGGATTGGGCACTGTTATATGATTCAAGATACAAGGATTTCAAGGGAAAACTAAGGACAATATGGTTGGGACCATATACAGTGGAGAAATGCAATGAAAATGGTTCAGTCCTTATCAGGACCATTGATGAAGGAGCCATCCCCATTCTTGCCAATGGGAATCAGTTGAAAATCTATAAGAAGCCCCTTTCTAAGCAACAGTTCATTGAAACTCTGGGTAAATTAGTGCTGGTAGTGGAGCAGGTCCCTGTCTCCACTCCACCTACACCTTAAAAAAAAAAAAAATACACACAGAAAAAAGAAAAAAAGGAATAAAAGATCCTTGGGTGAAAACCTCTTGGACGCACCCAGGGTAGATAGATTGGATGAAAACAACCTAGAGATGCCCCGGCTATCTCAAACTAAAAAAAAAAAAAAAGGAAAAAAGAAAAATACAAAAGAAAAAATGAACCTAATTTCTATTGAATAAATTGCAGGTTGCAGGATGGTCATTACAGGTTTTAGGAGGATCACACAAGACAAAGAAAGAGGACATGACCAGGCTGCAGGCATCCCTCACAATCCATTCCTCCATAATCATTACCCTTTCCCAAGATTTGGTCTCATTCGGTCTGAAATTTCACCTCCTACAGGAAACTTTGTATCTCCTACGGGAGGATCCTGTAGAATCTACAGAAAGGTCAAAATTGATCTCAGAAGAGGACCCGAGTGTTGGGAATCTGTCTATGAGGCCTGTAAACCTCCCTGCTCCCATCCATCGCCATATGTCACCCTTTTTCCATCTCTGTACACCTCCATTGCACTCATTTTTATGTCCCTGCACAGTCACACACAAAAATCCTATTTCCTTCATGCTACCAACAAAAAAACTTTTAATGACAAATCAAAGCAGCAGTTTTTCACTCACCATGCCTGATACCCTCTATCTAGATTCCTTATCAGCTAAGATCCTTGTCAGTAGTTGTAGCCCTGCTCATTCTAGCTTGCATTCCAGGAGGAGAAGCAGCTACAAGAAATCCTACAGGATTCCTGTAGCAGTTGATCCCTCCGAAAGACATACTCCAGAGACAAGGATAGCAAAGTATGGCATATGAAACATGCATGGAGCTCTATTTGAACATGTGAACATTAGCAACAGCCCGAGGCCAAGCATGGAGAGCGCAAGTAGCAACAGCAATGAAGAAATGGATTCCAAAATCCGAAATATGCATAACACGGTCGCGACTATGCAGGTAAGTGCCTAATCCTATTTTTCAATTGCATAAATCATATTTCAAGGCTGCGTGACTATGGGAATGGTTCAGATTGAGTAGAATTGGTGGCCAGTTAACTAGCCACCCTCGATCGGTAACACATCCTCGTGGAATCCAAACGAGCCCCTTTAAATTCAAAACTTCCAATCAGATATGCAACCAGCACGTGTGGAATGTCCATTTAGGAAGAAATATTTAGGACTGGAAGTGGTGGCGGAGGATAACGGGAGAAAGGGAGGTGATGGTGGTTAGACAGCATGCAGAAACATTATGGCTGTAACATAGGATAACGGTCCGGTCCGGCCACCTCATCTCCTCACCACGAATCATGCCCACAATTAAAAGACAGAAACATTCACCACCCTTTGTTCATTCTGCACTCACGACGTTCCTGACTGGAGTACGCATCCACTGCTTCCAGAGCAGCTAACTATTCATCCTCCACTTGTTTTCTACCTATTTTTTAAAATCTCCCACCTATCGGGCTTTACAAGAAGCGCAGTTTCATTCTACAGGAGCCGAGAGATTTCTACAGGAAGGGTTCTACAGGAAAGGCAGAGAACAGCTCTGCAGAAAGGAAACCCGGGATATAGTCGAAATTCAAGCTCAAAACTTCTTTGTGCATGATTTTTTTGAGTAAGATGGCAAATTGAACACGGTAGTAGATTGAAAAAGAGAGTGAAAGTCTACCTGTGCATTGAAAAAAGTGAAAGCCTGCCTGCATATTTCCCTCAGTCTACACAGTTTCTTTTTCTCTCTACATCTGGAATTTCCTCATCCTTTTTCAAATTATCCTCTAAGAAAGATCCATGCAGTAGTAAAGGCCAGCCTATGTGTGTGTGTGTGTGTGTGTAAAAACAAAAAAACGAATGTGCATATCTATCTACATGCTGAGAAAAGAACCTGTGTCCTTATCCTCTGTTCTGTAGAAAAAAATCTTCCTTTTCAAAAATAGAAATTCAAATTCAGGGTGACAGTAGTTTAAAACAGGGGAATTATTGCCATTTGATGTTGTGAAGTAGCACACGGGAAATTCCTTCTTGGGCTCAAAAAAACTGAATTCAGCTATCCTCTGTTTCAGTGATTGACTGTTTTTTCCACCTGAGCATTTTCTTTTCCAGTTAAAACTCAAAGAAAAGCACTCAACACCATGTCAGGAGGATTCATAAGGAAAGAACCCTTAAATTCTAGCAAATTGCATGAGCACCCTGAGGTGGTGGACCTTTCACCAGGAAAACTAGATATCCTTCTTTGACAGAATTCAGGGTTATGATGAGGAGGTGACTGAAGAGTTTTTGATGTCCCTAAGACCACATTCGAAGACACATGCCACAGTTAGTTTTAGGAGTTTGACCCTAGAACTTACCCCTGATTTCATCAATAGAATTATCGGTCTACCATTGGGCTCCCTTGGAGAAAAGAGGAGAAATCATTGGGACAAGTTTCTAAGAAAGCATTTTTTCTGCCTGAGGAGCATCCCGTAAAAGATAAAAACAGGGTTAGAAGGACAAGCTTGCCTCCTTTCTAGAGTGAGGTCAGCTATAAAATAATGAAGTATATCGCATATGAGCATCATTTATGGATATCATTTTAGATTGTTACATGAATTGAGGTATGGGATAGATTTGCCTCCAGCTAGAAAACTGAGCATCCCATATTTCCTCCTTCAGTCTTTAATTGAATGTGGTACAAATCTAAATGCAGGGATCCTAGATCAGTTGGCCCACCATGGGCTCATCAATTTGTTGGTGGAAGATGCTTTACACACCTATACTATCCCCATAGCTTTGGAAATCTTCAGAAATATGTCCAGGGATGATGACATTAGAACTTTGGCTGAGAACATCACCCCATCTAGCAGTGTCGAGGGGGAGCAAACGGAGCAAATTGAAAAGAACAATAATGAGGGAGCACAAGACATTCAAGCAGAGGGAAAAATAGAGGAAGAACAGAAAGAAAAAGAAGAATTTGACAAGGTTGCTGAGCCTAAAACAGAGAAGGAGCTAATAGCAAGAACAATGAAGGGAAAAAGGACACCAATTGGAAAGAAAAAGGCCAAGGAACCTAAAAGAAGGCTGCCACAACCAAAGCAGGCACCCAACAAGAGAAGGAAAAAACACGCCCTGAGATATCAATAACACAGGCAGAAACAGTGGACATAGAGATTTCTATAGGAAGTGAGGGAAAAGAACAGCATAAAGGTAAATCCCTTGATATGTTGGCAAGGGAAGCAGTAGGTGTGCTTGTTGCATTAAGCACACCTACAAAACAAAAAGGAAAGAGAAAAATGCAAATATCCATGTACTTTAAAGCCAGAAAAAGCACCAGGATAAAGGTGGGCAAGTCCCAGCCTTCATCACAGGAACCTATCATAATCACAAATGCACCTACTGAATAGAAGGAGGAATCCCCCTCCAAGATATCTATCACTTATGAAAGAGGATGTCCCAATACTTCCACCTGGAGGGAGAAAATCAAACTGATGGACACCAAAACAATTCTATAGGAAGCTGAGACTTCTCTACAGGAAACGTTGTCTAAGTTAAAGGAGACTAAAAAATTGGAAGAGGAGGCGCCGAAACAATCACAAGAAGAAGACAATACTGAGGAGATATGTGAACCAAGCCCTCAACCTATTTTGGGCTCATATTACAACTTGTTAGAAAGTGGGAAAATCATCCCACCAAAGTTTGTTGTACCACTTTACTTTACATTAGAACAGGAACGGGTTAGGACTCACACTTGGATGAGAATTGCTAAATCCAAGGGAGTTGCAGACATAGGCCACCTGGAAGAACAGTTGAAAGAATTGAGAAGAGAGTTGGCCATGGTGAGGCACATTGAAAGCAGTAAAAGAGCCCAACGGCAGGAGGAAAATGCACTACTAAAAAAGTAGTTATAGCAGCAGCAAGCTCAAAAGGCAAACATGCCACAAACTTTTGAAAAACAGCAACTGAAGCAAGGTTCCCTGGTAGGACAGGAAATAGCACAAGAACAGTAGCCAACATAAGAGGCACAACCTAATATGGAAATATTGATAAAGCAGCAACAGGAGAGGGAGTCTCAGGCAGCATCTAAAATATTGATGCTGAAACAACAGCTGCAGGAAAGAGAAGCCCAGATGGCCTGCATGGCCAGTTGGGAAATGGAAGCCTTACAATGCAGAAAACCAACCAAATCTTATGCATTGTATCTTAAAGACCAATGGCTTCAGTTTCAAATCAAAACATTGGCCCAAAGGGGCACCATCCCTTTCCAACATTATGGTCAATTTATGCATCTGCGTGACACTAGTCTGGCTGAGGATAAGGCCAAATTAGAAAAGTTTTATTTACATAATATGCCACTCCCAGATATGAACTTTTGGGACCCCAATGTCGCATTGGGAGATGTACAACTCATGGCTATGGCTTCCTAGATAAGCCATGAGGAAAAAACTACAGTGGAAGTTCAACAAATCATGGCCAAAGAACTGAATGAGCCCTTGCTAATCAGGGCAGAACCAGAAGACCCCTTAACCCTAGTATATGTTCACCAACACCTTGTCAACAACCATCAAGCTCTCCTAGATTATGTTGAAAGGAAAGCGCAAGCCATCGCCCACTTTGAGGACATGGAAATATTATTTGGGGATGATTGTCTTCATGCTTGTATGAGGAGATGGAATACACTATCCTATAGATTGAAGATCAGGGAGTATAACTCCCCAACCAGAATGAGAGAGGCTTTGGCAAGAGTGCCCCTTTATAAACAGTCAATGCAAAACCTGAAGGCCAACTAGATTGGCCTAAATTTCAGTCCTCCATTACTCTTAGGACTACTGGAAGGGGTCAAGGAAGAAGAAGAACACAAGCAATGGGAGGAAGTAGAGAGAAAGGCAGGGTTTCATGAGAGAGAAGAGGACATCACCTCAGAAGCATGGGATGTCAGAGAAGTAGTTAAGGCCATCAAGGATGAAGAGCTAGATTAGTTGCTCAGAGGATGAGCAACCCATTCAGCAGGGGGGTGATGATGAGCCCCAGAAATGGGTAACTTTATGGGCTCATTTTGCCTATTATTCTCATTTAATCCACCATTCTTCATAGTTTTATGCATGCTTTTGAATTTATTTATGTTAATTTAGTGAATGGGAATAGTCACTTAACCACAAAGTCTAATACGTGTTTGTTGCAAATTTTTGGACATTTTTTGGACCAGGATAAGGCATTTATGAGCAAATTGGCAGCCAAATACGAAGGAACAAGGTTGAGGATTTATAGGAGGGGTTTCTCCTGCACTAAATTACCCCTTCCTTGAGTTCTCTAGCTTTAGCTTGGAGTTCAACAGCCCACCAAAGATGATTTCCAAGGGCAGCCAAGTAGGTCTAGTGAAGTGGTTGATTAACTGCAGTTTTGGGCAGCCAAGCTCCTAAAGTTAAGGAGGACTATTGGGAGTCCTCATTTACATAAGTAGGAAGGCTTCAAGCCTTAGTAGTTTAGCCAATGAACAGTTTATTTTCGCACTTTAGTGCAGCCCTGTATCAACACATTTTCGAGTTCTTCTTACAGACCATTTTTGTGATGTAATGGTTATTGTTTGATTAATGAAGATGAATCCCGCTTTACACTAGCTCTGATATTTCTTAGGAGGTTGTAGCTTTTGGGGTTGGGCCCAACCCAAATGCCAATACCTCCTTTGTGTACTTTTATGTGTTTTCTTGCATTCATAGAATAATTTTTATTATTTAGGTTAAAATCTTGCTTTGTTACTTAGGTTGTATTTGATGATTAAGATAGTTTTTCATGCTTCAGGTTGATTTGATAGTTTGGTAACAGAAAAGATCCACAAAAAGGCTATCAAGAAATCCTTGATCTCATTTCTCTCTCCTTGGGACCATGAACTGAGACCAAGGCACACTTGCTGCCACAAAATCATTGTTTTGCTTTCCAATGCAATTGCTAGTGTTAGATTTTAACTTGGAAAAGTTAATATCAGTTGTGTTTTCATGTCTAGATCTATTCTTACTTAGTTTCTGTATATTTCTTGCATGATTTCATACCTATAAATTTATGTTCATCACATTTCTGGTTTTCTAGGTCAAAATAGATAAATCTCTGTTTTTTTGTCTTTGCTTGGATCAGTTTTGAATAGAAGTGTGCAGAGCACCTGTAAGGCACTCCAACCTATCCTTCCTTCATCATGCAACCTGTTCCAGCCTCTTTCTCAAGGTTTTCTTCACTCATTTGCCACACTTTCCCAAACAACCTAATTTCTATGTTTTTATGCAAAATCGCTTCCTTCACCTTTGAACAACTCCAACCATCTTCTTCACTCCTGAGCTTCATCTGCTAGATTCTTTTATGTAACCAGCTCAAGAAAAGATAGATCAACACCTTAGAATTCAGCCTCTTCGAGGGGGCAACCTCCTTTACATTACATAAATGAATAATTCTTGGATGATACAAATGAAAAAACCTCCTTTCTATATATATGAGTCTAAGGGGTTATTATATAATCAGAGCCTACAGAATAATAATAATGTAAAGGCACAATAATAACAATAGTGGGCTTCTATGGGGCACAATAGTAACAATATGGGCACTACATGGGTACATCAATATAATAAGGGGTTACACTAGTAGTATAGGGCCCTAACATGCCCCTCTCCTTCAAAAAGTGTTGTCCTCAACGCTTGAGTAGTTCTTGATGCTTCTGTATAAAATTCTTGTCCTTCCATATGAAATCTTCAACAGGTAAGTTCTTCCACTTGATGAGATGCTTTGAAATTGATTGATTTCGTAGTTGTTGACTTCTCGGTTCTGTAAATGCTTCAGGTTCCAATATGCTTTTTCCTTCCTTGTCAAGTTCTGGAAATATTGTTGGAACTGGGATATTTGGAAACTTTTGAATGAGTTCCCACCCTACTTCTCCATTCTTCCATTCATACCTTCTTTTGTTTATCAAATTTAGTTGGATAATTGTACCAACCTCTACCATTTCTGCAACCATATGTTCAATTTCACTCCTTTGGGCATATGGATATCTATAAGGCTTGACTTTTGGAGGAACAAATCCTGGAATAAAATGAATAGCATGATCATGATCATGAAACGTGGGAGACCTTTGGGAGTCTCAAATACCTTGGAATGATTGTCCAAGAATTTTTGGAGATTTGGAGAAATACATGATTTCGATGTGCGAACAGTTATCAAACATAATTGTGCAATTACGCCTCGTTGTTCTTTCTTTAGAAGCTTTTTCATTCTGTCAAAGTTGATTATCTTTCCTGGTTTCCCTGTGATACCCCTTAATTCAACTTCCTTTCCTTCCAAAGAAAATTTCATAAAACATTCTTGAAAATTAAAATCTATTGTACCCAAGGATTGTAGCCATTGGACTCCTAGTACAACATCAGCACCACCCATTAGAACAGAAAACATTGGGCTATTCAATACATATTCTCCCATAGATATCTTGATATTATGGCACTTTCCAAAGCAATTTATGGTTCCTCCACTTACAACCGTCACTTGACACTTTGGTGCTGGATCTAGGAAGCAATTCAAGTCCTTGGCTATATTACAATTAATAAAATTATGGGTACTACCCGAATCAATCAACACTATTACCTTTTTCTTCTTGATATGTACTTCTATCTTTATAGTTTTAGGAGTGGTAATTCCGATGAATGCATTACAAGATATGGTCGGATTCATTTCTTCTTTCTCTAGGGTTGGTTCCTGGTGAGTATCCTTTTCTTTTGATGTTACTTGATACTTTTCTTCCTGATATTTCACTGTTTGAACCTTCTTCTTCTTGATATGTCCTTCTATCTTGAGAGTATGGGGAGTGGTAATTTCTTCCAATGCTTTACAAGACATGGTTGGATTCATTTCTTGATGCTCGATGTTTCTTGAACATTTTTCTTCTTGATATGTCCTTCTATCTTGATAGTTTGAGGAGTGGTAATTCTGGCCAATGCATTACAAGATATGGTTGGATTCATTTCTTCTTTCTCGATGTGATATTTCACTTCTTCAACCTTTGTCTTCTTGATATGTTCTTCTATCTTGAGAGTTTTAGGAGTGGTAATTCTTGCCAATGCTTTACAAGATATGGTCGGATTCATTTCTTCTTTCTCAGCGATTGGGTCCTGGTGCATATCCTCTTCATTTGATGTTTCTTAATCCTTTCCTTCCTCATCTTCATACACTATGTAAAATAATTTCTTCTCAGCACACTTATGAGCTTTAGTGCATTTTCTATCACAATTGTAACAAAGCCCTTTTTCTCTTTTTTCTTCCAATTGTTGTGGTGTAACTCTTGTAGGTTGTGGAAGGCTAGGAGAAACAACACTTACATCTTTATAGTTGTGAGGGGTAGAATTCCGTATTGCCATAACTTTTCTTTCCACTTTGTAACAAAGCCATTTTTCTATTTTTTCTTCCAATTGTTGTGGTGTTGCTCTAAAGAAGGTGTTGCTCTTTGTATTCTCATAATGTGTTATAATTTCCTCTGTGAAAATTGACCACGTAACAACTTGTTTACGAGAACAAAGCCATTTATGCCATAAAAATTGATCTTGTTCTAAATATGAAGATGTAATACATACCTTTTGTAATAGTGGTACACCATGTAGATCAAAATATTTCTCCATCTGTAGTATCCAATTTACCGGATCCTTGCCATCAAACTTCCTCATCTCGCTTTTTCTTGATTGTAGGAGCTCGAACTTGAAACGATTGTAACTCTGTACTTTCAGATTTTTAAGTTCTGAAATTGCGACCTGCAATAGCCCTCTCTGTCCTCTTTCCAATGCTACCAGTATGATCGAACTTAGATTCTTCAAGAAAGAGTTATGCACAATCTCCCAAGATGACCTAATTATATACCTTTTCAAATCAGCGAACTTGTATGAAGTTCCATGTGTCACTGTGTTAACCTTAGGATCTGAAAAATATACACAGGAAACTACAGTTCGTCCTCTTTCTGTAACTTCTTACGAAATTTCAATCTGATGCTCCAAACAAAAGTTATGACGATTTTCCCCAAGTCACTTGTTTGGAATGTAATTTGGGAGTCTACAAAAAGGCCAACTTCCTCAGATCATATCTCCACAAATATAGCACGAAAATCTCTGAAATTCGGACCCGAGCTTCACAACGATTTAACCCCAAACGGGTTTTTTTTCAGTGTCTGAAATGTCACAGAAAAAAATTTATAACGCAAATGCCATGATGACCTATTTAGAGCAGCGAAACCCTAGAATCTAGAGCAGCGATGACCTGTTTGGTATCAGAGCTGTGGATTCTAGGGTTTCGCCGCTCCAAACAGGCCATCGTGGAATTTTTGCTATAATTTTTTTCTACGACATTTCAGAAGCGAAGAAAAAAAACCCATTTGAGACGAAATAGGTCTGAACCTTGGCTCCGAATTTCAGAGCTTTTCGCGCTATATTTGCAGAGATATGATCTGAGGAACTTTGCCTTTTTGCAGACTCGCGAATTTCATTCCAAACAAGTGATCTGGGAAAAATCGTCATAAATTTTGTTTCGAGCATCAGATTGAAATTTCATAAGAATTTATAGAAAGAGGAAGAAATGTAGTTTCCTGTGTCTATTTTTCAGATACTAAGGTCAAAACAGTGACACGTGGAAATTCATACAAGTTCGCTCTTCTGGAAAGGTCTATAATAAAGTCATATTGGGAGATTGTGCATAACTCTGTGTTGGAGAATCTAAATTCAATCAAACTGGTGGCATTGGAAAGTGGACACAGAGGGCTACTACAGGTCGCAATTTCAAAACTAAAATATCCGAACTTACAAAGTTACAGTTGTTTCAAGATCGAGCTCCTAAAATCAAGAAAAAGCGAGATGAGGAAGTTTGATGGCAAGGACCCGGTAAATTGGATACTACAAATGGAGAAATATTTTGATCTACATGGTGTACCACTGTTACAAAAGGTATGTATTGCATCTAATTATTTAGAACCGAATCAATTTTTATGGTATAAAGGGATTTTTTCTCGTAAACCACTTGTCACGTGATCAATTTTCACAGAGGAAATGATAGCACATTATGAGGATACAAAGAGAAACTCCTTCTTTAGCCTTGCAGTTGATTACTTTACGAAATGGGCCGACGCAATGCCTACATACAAGGATGACGACAAAACTGCAACAATTTTCATTTTCAATCATGTGATTGCTCGGTTTGGTGTCCCACATGCCATTGTCATGGACTATGGTAGCCATTTTCACAATTTTATGATGACTAAACTATCTGCACAGCTCGGCCTGTGCCATGATAGCTCTACCCCTTATTATCCACAAACAAATGGTCAAGTCAAACTTGTTAACAAAGTTTTCACAAACATGATTAAACGAATAGTTTGCATTCATAAAGGAACTGGCATACCATGCTTTTTTCAGCCTTGTGGGCATACTGTACTACTCCGAAAACATCTACGGGTTTCACTCCCTTCCAACTTGTTTATGGTTTGGAGGCAATTTTACTGATTAAATGTAAAATTCCATCTTTGAAACTATCCATTGAGTTATTACCAGTGACCTCTACAGAGGAAGAACGTTTTTTTCACTTAGCACGTCTAGATGAAACTCGTCATGAGGTCGAACTGGCTAGCGAGGCTCATAAAAAATGAGTCAGATCTCAATTTGATCAAAACGTAAATCCTCATTCTTATGCAAAAGGTCACCTAGTCTAGGTCTATGATCAAGCGCATGACAAATTAGGTGCAGGTAAATTCGAGCCTATGTGGCATGGTCTTTACATTGCAAAATGTGTATTAGCTAAAGGAGCCTATGAGCTGGTCGATTATGATGGTGTCTCTTTGGGAAAGACTAGAAATGGCCTTTACCTGAAGAGATATTATGCATAAATTATTTCGTAGAGATTTGTACATTACTTGTATTATAATTTTATAAGTGTGTGCGGTAGTTTTAGCATTTTTTACAGGTCACTACTACTTCTCTTGCTTATCTTGTTTTACACTTGATTTGCAGATGTCGACATTCCCTCAAACTTACATTGGCTTTACTGATGGCACTAGTTGTAGTACTCTAAACTTGTCTTCCACAGTATGAATCATTTATTCACCGAATGATGAGTTAGTTTCTATTCATGGGATATGCCTTGGTTAAACAACGAACAACATCGCAGAATATAGTGCAATCGTTGAACTATTATCTGACGCCATCTCATTTGGCATTCGACGTTTGATTGTTAGGTTAGATTCACAGCTCATAGTATTACATTTAAACATTGTTTACACAGTAATAAGTTCATCAATGTTAAGAATGTTTTTACGGGTCCGTCTTTTAGAAAGGTAGTTTGATTACATTGAATATCAACACATTCCAAGAAATTTAAACACATTAACCTATGCATTAGCCAATCACGTGTTAAATAGACATTTTCAACATTTGTAAGTAAAAACAATATCCATCCATATGTTGAACAAGATAAATTGAAATCAAAAGTATTAGCCTCCATAAGATAAAGTTTGTAGAGAGTGTGTTATACAAAAAATATTCCATCCAAGGACATAGGGCCTCGTGGACTTTATCATCTGAATATGTCGATACAAAAATCAAAATGTAGCCCTAAAAGACTAAGCAACAAAGCATGATGATGATCACGATAGCAGATTATAGCACGAGCAACTCGACGTAATAATTTCCTGAGCGGTCATGTAACCCCAACCACATACCTCTGGTACCAGAGAGGAAAATCATCAATCCCAATCTCTGGGATATCTATATTCAACCTTTCGAGGTTGTGTTCCATCTCGGCCAATGCCTCTACTACCTCTGGTTTGGTGTTGCAACTTCTATAGGTTGGTCACTCCGCTTGTCAAAATGTTGTAGCCCTGCTGGTCGAACTAGGCCCACATCTGCATATGCATTTCGAATAATTAGCCTTGAAAAACAAAAAACACATAAAAATTATAAACTTAAAAAGAAACATCAAAATTATAAATTTTTGCCTAGGTCATCCCACTGTGTCCCTACTAGCAGTCGGATATATGGGTCACCCCTGTAGTCCATCCCTGCATATGGGAAATCCTCGATCGAGATGATTTGTTGACCTAGCCATACAAAAAACTCAAGAGCATATATCACCTCTGGACCATTACCTCTATGACGAGCCATAAGTGAAACCAACCTCAGCATCCGTGGATCTCAAGGCCCTCCCTCATCCACCAAAATTTGTTGTGGCCTGAGGAGTGGAACTCTCTCTAGAGTGAAATAAATTAGAATGGCAACATAATCGAAATTGTTTCATCTACCATTCTTATCTCTGGTCAATTTTCCTTTCATATTGACAACAACTGCCTCACACCAGTTAAAGACCATGGGCTCCCAACATTCCACGGTGGTCTGCATCTGGGTCTTTTTAGCCAAGTGAAGAGTGGTGCTGCCACACAATTTTCTTACAGTAAAATCTATGCTCCTCAAGGGCAGGTTTCCAATACTCTAAATATCAATCCTATCGGCCTTGAGTTGTGCATTCCCACAGAATCATCGTAGGTATCCAACAATAGTATCTCCACTTGACCTTTGCCCATATAAAGAAATAGCAACCCCTCTACAGGAGAGCCCAGTCAAAAAGTATATATCATCTACATCAATGGTGACACGATGATCCTCGATCACGAAACATTGATCTTGGACATCACAGATTCTCACTAACCATGTCATGAGTTGTACCTGAGCTTTCATCCCTGGAATAATCCAATATTTGTAGAGGCCACAATTTCTCAAACTCTACAAAGTGGTCGGATCATCCAAAGTTGTTGAATCTTGGTTCTTGTGTTCTCTCTCCCTCCATTCCATTTTTGAATCGTCAATTATCCTGAAAATGACATTTAGAAGGAGTTAGAACAACTTTTAAAACAAGTTTGAGATTTCTTGGGGCGGAATTTCCGCATTTTCAAAAACCCTCGGTGCTTGCACGGTCGCCTTTTGGTAAACAGAGTGTCGTTGTGCGGATCCTCGGGAGAATTTCTGCACATAACATTTTTCTCAATACACAAAAAATTACCAGCGTGCGCAGACCCGATGAAGAATTCCCATGCAGGCTCAAGGGAAGATTTTTTTTAACATAGGAACCCCCCAAAAAATTAAATGAAAGCCTACAATTGAAATTTAAACAGATGAAAATGTAGATATTGAAGAGATCTCTTATCTGGAGGAAACAATTCGGGATTTCGTCGAACGGTTTGCTCAGAATCAATCTCAGAAGTTTGGTGGTAAAAAACCCTCCTTCTGCTCTCAAACTGGTTAAAATGATAATGGTAAAAATAAAATTACATTTTGAGCTTTTATAAGTTTTTTAGTGATTAAAATATTTTTTTTGTTGGAAATAATACTGAGAGGGGGAGGTGGATCAGTATTATCAAATTCTTTTCAATATGCCTTCCTTAATTTAATCTTTAGATATTGATCATTAACTTGTATGTCAGTACAATGTAATAATGAGCATGAAACAAGAAAAACAGATAGTCACACCAAAGAACACCAGATATAAGGTGGAAACCCAATGTGGGTGAAAACAACCTGCTGCAATATGTCTCTATCTTCTTTCAATTAGAAACTTCTTTTAAAATGATTTTGTACTGGTGCAGTCCTTTACCAGTACGCAGGCTGCAACCTGCAGAGAGATACAACTCTCTCTCGTTTTCCAGTCTCTCCTGGAAGGGAGCTACAAACCCCTACTTCTTTTATTACAAGGATCACTTTTCATAAATTTTCAAACTGGATCCATATACATCAAATGATCATCAAGTACATATAAATTACAGTCAGCTGCAGTAACCAGATCAAAATAACAGAACTGAACCCAAAACACCTTATCAATAGAAAAATTCAGTCAACAGAAGATCTAAAGTCATATACGCAGTTTTCCTTTTACTGGCCTGCGTCGCTACGCACTTCACCCTCTGCTTCTCTGCGTATACCCATAGAGCTCCTTCTGCTGCACTGTGTGACCATGCACTGCTTCTTCTACTGTGCTGCGTATAGTACGCACCCAAATGCACTATCGCGCCGCGTACTCCCACAGTAGGTACGCACCCAAAAACACTGTCGCGCCGCGTACTATTCTTGTGCGTATGCACTCGAACCACTGCTGCTCTGCACACCCACGCAGTTCGCCTGTTTCTAGTCTGCGGCGTACCCACGCAGTCACCCTTCTTCTGCTCTGCGTACCCACGCAGCTCGCCTTCTTCTGCTCTGCGTACCTATGCAGAGGCACCGTTAAACACCTGCGTACATCAGATTAGGGCTGGTTTTACAGATCACCAGTGTGCTACAGTTAGACGGATGCCCAGATCTGATCAAGCGCTCGGGAGATCACCCTTCACAGATTCGCTTTCCACTTCACTTTCATATAGATCAAGCTTTTTGAAACAATAACCCAAATATTTTAGATCTTAAGATATTCAACCCAAAAGCATACCTAAGCCAAATGATCTCCTTTGCTTTATATAGGCAAGCTCTTCCTCAAATCAAGGATCATGGGGCTCAATAATAATAATAAAATAAAATAATACCACGGGCCAAAACCATGATAACACAATACCGTCGGCTAAATACCAAGGGTTAAACATAAGGAACCACACCTCTGCGCGCTTTACTGCCTTGAAGTGTGTGCACTGGGGGTACGCACCTCATGAATGGGTAACCTGCATGTCTGGATGCAGTCCCTGCATAGCGTACCTACGGGTACTCATCTTCTGAACTGTTCTCCTGCGTACTTCTTAATTTTTATCATATTGAGATCCTTGCCATGGGTGTTGCCATCAAGTACAACATCTGTAACATATAACCATACCGAAACATAATGCCAACAATCTCCCCCTTTGGACTTGATGGCAACTTCAGCGACATTCTCCCCCTTTGACATCAAGGGCAAAGGGTTATGCTCCCCCTAAGAACATGCTCCTCCTGAATATGAACCAGATCTGCAAAGAAGAACCATAAACCACCAGACACCATGAATGACTAAGAAAGAGATAGAGACATATTGCAGCTATATTCAGACCAGCTCCCATGATCTCCTTTTGTACATCCTCCATAATGCCAACAATGCATTATATTCTGCCCCTGAACCTGTGCCGCAACCCAGCAAATGTACGCATATACCCCAGATGAATCATGCGTACAACCAACAATCAAAAGAGTCTCAACAATAATATGATGCCTCAACAACCCCCAGCTTTTGCCTGAGGTATTCAAAAATCTCCTTGGGCAATGGTTTGGTGAGAATATCAGCAACTTGTTCCTTAGAAGGAACATACTCCAACTTTACCTTCTGTTCAAGCACTTGTTCCCGGAGAAAATGATACTTTATTGGTATGTGCTTGGTTTTTGAATGCATGACATGATTCTTTGAGATGTTCATTGCACTTGTGTTATCGCATAAGATGGAGATAGGTGGTGTACAAGTGATTTGAAAGTCCTGCAAGGTCTGCATCATCCAAAGGAGTTGAGTGCAGCAAGATGCAGCAACAACATATTCCGCTTCCGCTGTAGACAAGGAAATTGAACTCTGTTTCTTGCTGAACCAAGATACTAATCTGCAACCCATAAAGAACGCACCACCACTTGTGATTTTCCTGTTATCCACGCTTCCAGCCCAATCTGCATCTGTATAGACATGAAGTGTAAGATCTGTATCTCTAGGATACCATAACCCATACTTTTGGGTCCCTTGAAGATATTTGAAAATTCTCTTCGCTGCCTGAAGATGCATCTCCTTCGGATTTGCCTGAAATCTTCCAACTATTCCAACTGCATGCATGATCTCCGGTCGAGTACATGTCAAATAAAGTAAACTGCCAATCATAGATCTGTAGGTTGGTTGATGTACTGCTGCAGATTCATCATTTGTACTGAGGCTACATCCTGTGACCATGGGCGTACATACTGGTTTTTCATCTTCCATGCCATATTTCTTCAAAATCTGTTTGAGATA
>APFE030525696.1:92768-119639 GCA_000404065.3 Pinus taeda
GAAGGCTAGGAGAAACAACACTTCCATCTTCATAGCTATGAGGGGTAGAATTCATTGTTGCCATAATTTTACTTTCTAGTATGTCACAAAGCCCTTTTACTCTTTCCAATTGTTGTGGTGTTGCTCTAAAGAAGGTGTTGCTCTTTGTATCCTCATAATGTGCTATCATTTCCTCTGTGAGAATTGACCACGTAACAAGTCGTTTACGAGAACAAAGCCCTTTATACCATAAAAATTGATCCAGTTTTAAATATGAAGATGCAATACATACCTTTTGTAATAGTGGTACACCATGTAGATCAAAATATTGCTCCATCTGAAGTATCCAATTTACCGGATCCTTGCCATCAAATTTCCTCATCTTGCTTTTTCTTGATTTTAGGAGCTCGATCTTGCCTCTGATGTATCTCTGTACATTCAAATCATCCAGTTCTGAAATTATGACCTGTGGTATCCCTCTGTGTCCTCTTTCTAATGCCACTAGTTTGATCCAAATTGGATTCTCCAAGGAAGAGTTATGCGAAATCTCCCACAGTGACCTGATTATAGACTAGTTCAGTAGAGTGAACTTGTACGACATGCCACGAGTCACTGTTTCGACCTTTAGCTCTGAAAAATATATCAAAGAAACTATAGCATGTCCCCTTTCTGCACCTTCTTACGAAATTTCAATCCAATTCTCAGAGAAAAATTTATGACGATTTTCCTGAGGTCACCTGTTTGGAATGTAATTCAGGACTCTGCAAAAAGACCAACTTCCTCAGATCATATCTCCGCAAATATTGTGCAAAAAGCTCTGAAATTTGGACCGATAATTAGCGTGATGTCTTCTCAAATGGGTTTTTGTTTCGACTTCTGAAACATCGCAGAAAAAAAAGTTATAGTGAAAATTCCACGATGACCTGTTTGGAGTAGCGAAACCCTAGAATCCAAAGCTTTGATACCAAATGTTATGAAACCAGCTCAAGAAAAGATAGAAAAGATAGATCAACGCCTTAGAATTCAGCCTCTTCGAGGGGGCAACCACCTTTACATTACATAAATGAATAATTCTTGGATGATACAAATGAAAAGACCTCCTTTATATATATAGGAGTCTAAGGGGTTATTATATAATCAGAGCCTACATAATAATAATAATGTAAGGGCACAATAATAACAATAGTGGGCTTCTATGGGGCACAATAGTAACAGTATGGGCACTACATGGGTACATCAATATAATAAGGAGTTACACTAGTAGTATAGGGCCCTAACAGATTCTAGACCCCTTAATATCCTTATCCATCCTTCATTTCCACTTTCCCACCATTTTTCCACCATCAACCCTCTAAAACCACTTTCAGCCTATGCCTATAGAACTTCCTGTACAACTTCCTGTAGATCCCCTGCAAACTTCCTGTAGAAGTTCACGCGAGTAGTTTTTTGAGATCTGATCACTTTGGAATTCTCTAGGAGGGTGCTAGGGACCCCTTAGGTCCTATTCTCACCTTCCCAACCTCCTGCAAGTGCCCACTCCATTTCCTTTCACCAATAAACCTCTGCACAGTCAAAAATAGTTAAAGCACATGTATAATAATTCTGCATAAGATTAATCAAAAACAAAAAAATATGATTTTTCCATATTTTCCTTCAAAATTAGCTTAACCACATGCATCTTACCTTTTCAAGAGTCGATGGCATCCATTTCAGTAGCTTTCATCTCTTTTCTTACACAAGTAGGGTTAGTTGGTAAAACTAGGGTTTGCATTTCCTTTCAGCTTTCATCTTCTTTCTGCAAGTAGACTAGACTCTTTTGAGTTAGATTTCATCCATCACAGTTAAAAGCTTCTTTTAAGAACTCGTAGAATTTGGCTTAAGATCCTAGCGAAATTGTGCCAGCTAATCAAGTGACAGCTTGCAGTAAGAGCTAGTACTTGTGCATATAGCACCGTCGCTTCCAAGTAAAATTAAAGTAGGGAGTCCCAGGAGTTGCAGCATCATTGCTGCAATACTAGAGCTCACCACATGTAACAACTGAATTAGGGTTTGATGAGCCCTAATAGTATTGATCTGAATGTCAAGAATGATGCACCCAAATAGACCTGTAACAATTTCCCCCTAAAGCATGAAGTCGAAAATAATCATTTCGAGTGGTATGCTTTACAATGTGATATAGAAGAATTGAAGCGGACGGTGACCTACATCGATTACAATGCATAACATCATGATATTTTGGATTTTTTCATGAATTGCTGAGGGAAGGCATACCCATACTCAACATATAAACTTTCATTACATGTACATACATATTCGTCTACAGATATATACCCATGATGGGATGACCATTAGTGTAAAGCCATCATACAGATGATTTAGTACTCTCCTGAAATCGTAGCCCAGATGGATGAAACTAGATCTGGAGTCTTTTATCTTATCCAATTGTTCACTCAAGTACGAGTCTAACCATGTGAATATGTGATCTGAAGTCGAACATGGGAAGACACCATCTGATTACAAGCCAATGATGTAAGTCATTAACAGATGCGAGAGAGATCACCAATAATCATAATGATTCTCAAGGTACTGTAGTACATTCTACATGGTGTGAATATATTTTTTGATGTCGAACACCATACAAAGTCTTTTGGTCGAAGGCCAGTGATGTTAACATGTTGCAGAAAGCGAGAAACTTGCCATTGATGTATGCAAGCCTCAAGGTATTGGAAGAGTGTTTCTAAGTCAACTTCTAGGATAATGTGTTGATGTCGACAAGAATCAACTCGTCGCAGGAGGGCCTTGATGTATCCATCATCAACGAAATGAAATGAGTGTAATGATTTTGAAGATGAAATGTGATTGACTACACAAGGTTCATGAATGGCGGTCATGAAAATGAAGGTTTATGAGTATTGCAAAGGATGAGTTTTACTTAATGACTTCTCTTGAACATGTTGGCGACACTGAATGAATTGGTAGCATTGACCCAAAACCAAAGTGATGGATGGTGTGATAGACCATAGGTATGATAACCATCAAGCAAATAACCCAACCCAAATAGTCACGGAGATGAAGTGAAAGTGTCATGTTCAAGAGCGACTTGCTACCATAAAGTGATTTATCCCTTTTCACATTTTCCCCAGTCATTGTTGATCAGTACCTCTTTATTTTTTAACAAGCTTGAGGAGGATAACATATGATTGTAGTATAATTCCACCCTTTGGGTGAATCCATCACTATGTGATTTTTTAATGAGCCTAGTGAAGGTGAAACTCGGTCTTGTCATAATGGACAAGTTTGTCACTATTTGATGTTTTAACGAGTTTAACGATAATGAGAAATCGGTCCTTTTCAAGTTTAAAGAGTTTGAAAAGGGACAAAAAGAAAACTCCACAAGTTCTTTTTTGTAAGTTTGTCTTTTCAGTCCTAAAAAGCGTAAAATAATACAAGAGAGAACCTATTGACCCTGTTCGATCAACGTATTCCTTTTTCGTAAATAATCTATCTCAGTCTAGAAAAGGGCTAAACTTATATTGAGTAGATGTCATTTCCAATCCGTTAATGAGCTGAAAAGGACAAGTGCTCAACAATATTTTCATATTTCGAGAGTCTGAAAAGAGTTTAAAGAGGACTCCAGGGGGGTTCCTTTTTCAATGTTTCACAGAGCTCGAAAAAGAGATAAAAGTATGCTTTGTGGTCAAAGTACAATTCATGATCGTGCACGTCAAATTCATTGTATCAGCTGTAAATCTATTCAAAGAAACACCAAACAAATTAAACATACCTGTTTCATAGGTAAAAATGGGTAAAAAACTATAGTTTATCCATTAAATTACATGAAACAACCATAAAACAAGAATTTACCAAGTCATTTTCACCATTTGATATTTACCATTCAGTTTTGTGCTCTAAACTAGTTTTTACCTCGAACTTCAGTGTCTGATTGCAAGAGATTTTGTGGATCATTTGTTGTGCCGTCAAGACCAAGTAGGAGATCTACCTTTTCTCTTCCATTTAAGTCCATTCTTTTGTAATTTCAGGCAAGTGTTTTAGGGTTTTGGGGTCCCTAGAGTAAATATACTTCGCCATGGGATCAATGCAGCCTATCACATCAAAAACTACGCTACAGTGCACCCAAATAGAAGGTTACATGCTCTGTAGTGCACTATCTCAAGGCTTGGGCTGTGCTAGGCACATTTAATAAATTTGTTTCTCCTATTTTACCCAAAAATTCTTTAATTTTTTCCCCTGAAATGGATCCTAAGTAAGCTTTTGGTTTGGTTTCAAGCTTTGATTGGATCAGAATGACTATTACTTGGTGAGAAAGAGAGCATGAAGAACAGGATATGGTTTCCCTTAATGATCCAGGTACAGTTGAAGCCCTCGGAGATTGTGGGTTAATCAAATACTTCAAGTTGTCTAGGATGAGGCAACAACTAGAACTATTGCAGTTCCTAGTTCATTCATGGGATCCAACGGATTAGGCTTTTCACATAGGGGGAAAAGTGCTCCCTATATTGGTTAATGATGTTTACTTCCTTACAAGATTGTTGAGACATGGTGCCCCCATATCTCTTTCAGGCTCTGCCTATGGGGATGAATCAGTGAGGGACTACATCCGATAGTTCTGTCAGCCAGGTACACAAGCTAGCAAGGATGGGAATATCAACATCAAGGATGTTCATGATTTTCCCTTGTGAATAGTCCTTTACACTATTGCAAAGTTAGCGAGTAGTGCGACACTTCATCTAGCGAACAGATCATATATGAAGTTTGCAGTTGAGTGCCTTGAGCCAACTACATTCAACTGGTGTGAGGCAGTTCTCTCTTCAATGAAAGAGCAGTTGACCAAGGTGAAGAGTGGTAAGATGAAGAATTTTAGCTATGGTTTGATCTTGATCGCCTTTACCTTAGAGAGAATTCCATTAATGCAACCTCAGTATGTGTCACTGAGTTTGACTAGTCCTAGAGATCCACAGATGCAAAGATGGGTTGAGTTGATGGCTTGACATGTTGTCACTCACCAATCTCATTTCCTCATGCATTCTTTAGTTGGCTTAGTCGACAACATCTTATCATCGAGGACCATCCGTATACAGGGATGGACTTTCGTGGAGATCCAGATTTGAGGTTACCAGTAGGTGCCCAATGGGGTGCTATAGGTAAATTAGTTTGACCAAGTGTTTTTAATTTTTTAAGTTTCTACATGTTTTTTTTGTTTTTAATGTTTCTAAGACTAAACTAAAAATGAAGTCATGCATGCAATTGTTGGTACTATTCGACCAATTGGACATCAACAGGAGGTGGGTGAACCAGCGGGAAGAAATGTTGGAAGAGCAGTTCTCCAAGATTTGGATTTGACCGAGACACTGGAAAAGTTGCAGGATCATATAGAGGGGCTAACCCTCAGTATTCCGGATATCTAGATCGAGGAGTTACCGATGAGGCTTCGGTGCCATACTATTGGTGTAACTAGTCATTGGATGAGGCTATTGCGCATGATAGCTTAGGCTATGACCTATTATCATGAGCATCATTAGGTCTACCTAGGATGTTTTTCTATATGCATTCTGAGTTTCGAGGTCAAATGACCAACATGTCTTGGACACAAATTTGTAAAAAATTTAAAACATTTATCTATTTTTCTTTTAGTGTTTTTATATATGGTTATGTGCAATCCTATTCAACTATTAATGTGAATTAAAAATTTTACTTTTACATGTGTCGCAA
The DNA here is from genome assembly GCA_000404065.3 of Pinus taeda. Lineage (NCBI taxonomy): Eukaryota > Viridiplantae > Streptophyta > Pinopsida > Pinales > Pinaceae > Pinus > Pinus taeda. The sequence goes on from APFE030525696.1 coordinate 98,478, forward strand.
ATGTCTGTTTAACACATAGTTTGCTAATGAATTAATTAATTTGTTAAAGTTCCTAGAAATGTGTTGATATTGCATGTAATCAAAATGTTTTTCCAAGAGACGAACTCTAAGGAACATATGATAAATTGTTGGATTTTGGACGGTATAAACATGTATTAGTTGTAGTACAACAAGTTGTGAGTATAGCCTAATGATTATTCGTCGAATGCCAAGAGAAATGGCATTAGAGAGGAGTTCGATAAACGCGCTATACTCATTGATATTGTTCGTAGAATGACCGATACAAATCCCTTGAAAACTCACTAACTCGCCACTTTGAGCGAATATGGCCCATGCTGCAGAAGATAGGTTCTGCATACTACGACTAGCACTATCAACATAACTAACAAATGGTTCCAAATATTCTGACATCTGCAATAAATGAAAAGATGATTACTTAACCACATAAAAACTCTAAAAGTCACACTGTAACACACACATGCAATCAAAGTATATATACAGTGCTTATTACTATGCAAAATAAGGCATAGTAATGTTTCAAATACAACCCGTTACAGGGCTGCGCAATAGAATTCCATCATAATAAACTAACTCATGCACCTTTTGCCAAAACATGCTTGACAATATAGGGGCCCATCCATAATGGTTCAAATTTCCCTGCTCCTATTTTAGCAGCTTCCTGGTCATAAAGCAAGACCAGGTCTCCTTCTGAGAAAATGCGAGGCTTGACATTTCAGTCATATTGCGCCTTTATTCATTTCTTATGTGCTTCATTAGCCAATGCATCTTCATGACAAGTTTCATCTAGATGGATGAGCTCTAAGAAACGTGCTTCTTCTTTAGAAGTGTCGGGTAACAGGTCAAGCACGAGTTTTAATGATGAAATTTCACATTTTACAGGCAAGATTGCCTCCAGACCATACACCAATTGAAAAGGTGTGAATCCAATTACATTTCTCACTGAGGTTCGGTAAGCCCACAAATCCAAATACAGGATTAAATGACTGTTTCATTTATGACCTCCTATCATTCATTGGAGCATTGGCTTAAGGATTTTGTTGATGGCCTCAACTTGTCCATTAGCTTGTGAATAATAAGAAGTAGAACTATCATGTTAAAGTCCTAACTTTGCAATCAATTCGGTCATCATATGGTTGCGAACATGTGACCCATGATCTATAACTGTAGCTTGTGGTACACCAAACCGTGCAACCACATGGTTGAAGAAAAAAGAGCATCCATCTCACCGTTGTTGTTTAATATAGGCATGGCCTCGGCCCATTTCGTAAAATAGTCCATGGAAACAATAATATACCCATGCCCCCCGGCCGAGGTAGAGTTACATGTGATAAAATCGATGCCCCATTTTGCAAATGGTCCAACAACGATGATAGGATGCAATGGTGTAGGTGGTAATCATTTTTTGCGGTCAAAAATCAGGCATGCATGAAAACTTTTGACGACAATAATGCAATCGTTGAACATATTTGGCTAGAAGTAACTAGCACGGAGAATCTTCTGTGCAATAGCATAACTAGATAAATGTCCACCACAAGCGCCAGAATGGAAATCATTCAACACTTTCTCAGCTTCCTCATGAGTGAGGCACCTCCATAAAATTGTATCGATATCGCGATTGTAAAGAATGTCACCAATGATCAGATAATATTTGGCTTGGTAATAAATACGTCAATGTTGAGAGCAAGAGGTATTAGGCCAGAAAGTTTAGGTCTGGAGATACATCAATATATCTCCATACCATCGGTTAGATGATGAAATCAGAAACAGAGACTCATCTAGAATTGATGGTTCCATTGTTGAATCAATATTAGTAGAGGGAAGGTCGCAAAGAAGCTCGGCGAAGACTAGATATTTCTTTGATTTGGATTTGATGAATTCCAAATCAAATTCTTGCAAAATGACGATCCATTTAAAGTATTTTTCCCCCAACAATTGACGTGACAGAATGTATGTCATAGGGTTGCAATCCGAAATGACAGTGGTCTTTCGGAGTAGGATATAGTGGCGAAATCTTTGTACAGCTTGAATAGTAGCCAAAGCTAACTTTTCGACATAAGAGTACTTAACTTCCATATCATTGAGATTGTGACTCAAATAATATATCGAATGTTCAGTCCCATCTTCTTCTTGGACTAAAACCATAGCAATCGTTGCATCTACAATGGTGAGATACAAGAAGTAGTAATTTTGATAATCAAGGGCACAAATTAATGATGCTCAAATCAGGGTATCTTTGAGAGCATCAAAGGAAGCTTACGCAACCTAATCCCAATGGAAGGGTATCCCCTTTTCAAAAGATGAGTAAATTCTTTAGCCATTTCAGCATAGTTGGGAATGAACCTCCTTAGAAAGTTAGCCTTCCCTTAGAATCTATAACTAAAGTAAATTGGAAGGTGGAGGCAGATCAAGAACTATCTTAACCTTCAAAGGGTCGAGTCGAATTCCTTCTTTCGACACTATGAAACCAAGAGAACGACCAAAACCAACACAAAACACACATTTAAGTGGACTGACTTGAATTTTGTAGTGTCGACACCCTAAAAAGATAGCTCTCAAATGTTGTGGGTGATTAACTCGTTTCTGTGAATGAGCAGGTAAATCATCTAGATAGGGTTGAACAATGTGTTTGATGTCATGGAAGGAATAATTCATTTCCCTCGGAAAAGTTTCCCCAGCATTCTTCAAACCAATAGGGAGTTTCCTATATGCGAATGTGCCTCAAGGACAAATAAAAGTCATTTTATATTGGTCTTCTAGGCAGATATTGATCTAATTATAGCCAGAAAAACCATCGATAAATGAGAATATTTCACATCTATCACAATCATCAATTATCTGGTAGATAAAGGGAGTGGGATAGTTGTCTTTTGGACAAGCATTATTAACATCTCTGTAATTAATGCACACTTGTATTGTTCCTTGTTTCTTCATGATAGGAATAAGATTGGAAACCCAATCGGTAAGAGGAACAAGGTAAATGAAACCAGCATGCAAAAGTTTTTCAATTTCTACTTTTATGGCAGAAAAATTCTTTGGATGAACAGGACAGAGGTGATGTCGTACCGGTTTGAAATCATGATACATTTTAATCTCATGTTCAACTATAATAGAATCAATACCTGGCATTTTCTCAAATGACCAGGTAAATATATCGCGGAATTCATGGAAAAGAGCACGGTAAGTTTCAAGTTTGGACGGAGAACAAGATTTTCCAACATGAATGTTCTCTACAATTCCAAGATTGGTCGAAATTTCAATAGAAATGGTTTCTTCAATATTTGACAAGTTTCGTTCAGAATCGACTGTGTCTATAAATACAGAATTCGAAAGGAAATCAATAATTAAAAGGTGATTTGGTTCATTTGAAACATCTTCTATGTGATTTAGAAGATGGGATCGACGATGATAATCTTCCCATGTTTCTTCTTCTATCATCATTGATTGAATGATTCCTTCATCAGTAGAAAATGCACATGAAAAAGGATCAAAGGAAGTACCATATTCTAATGAACGATCAACCCATACAATTGGTTATAATCGATCTAGGTTTGCTGCAAAAGCCAAAAAGATTGATTATTATGCAAGCTCAATGGGGCTTAGCGGCATGGTTTCATTATGCATATCATCTTCAGAATTGCTGGAAATCTTCCATGAATCAGATGAAGTGGAAGATATCATGTCGCAAGTCTCAACTTTTGCATCTTCTGCCATTTGTGATGGTGACGGTAGCGAAAAAGTACCCATTAGGGAAGGATATTTGAAGAGACATACTCCAATGTTCTAAAGAGATATCGATGGTCCATGCACTAACTAAATTCTTCCAATAGCCTGTGAACTAGAGGCAAAGAATCCAAGTTGATCAATTATTGTGATTCCTCCTTTATGAGGGAAAGTGATCATACGAAAGTATGTCGAAACCACAGCAACCATAGCATAAACCCAAGGTCTTCCTAGAAAAATGTTGTAGTCAAGGGGTCCATCAACAACCTCAACTTCAACAATTATAGTTTTTCCCCTTAGTTCTATCTGCACGTTACTTAAAATTCCGCAAGGTGTATATGTGCGATCGTCAAAAGATTTTAAAGATGTAGGTGACTATGACAAAGGCAGGGAGCCAATTGTTTTCCAGCAACTCATCGACATGATACAAGTAGATGCACCCTCGTCAATGATGGTTCGGTGAACTATTTTATTCAAAGCCTTTACTTGGATCAGGAAAGATAATTGAGATGGTAATTGTGGCATATATCCTGCATGGTTAAATACCACAAGATTAGAATCTGTTGGATCAATTCCACCAATTGTTGACAATAAAGCCTACTTTTGGGGAGGACAATTTTGAAGCACCTTAAGCATCGACATAGCAGAAGGTGACTGAGCTAGATCTTATACTATGTTATTGTTTTGCACTGCTCGAGCTCAAGGTTTGAATGTAGACTTACGTGCAACTCCTTTAGGTGGTTTTATTGTTAACTTTGGTGCAATGGGTGGTGGAATACGAGCAGACAAAGTCGAAGTCCAAGGATTTGGTTGATATGGATCCTGGTTATTCAACTATGACGATGGATTACCATAATATTTACTTCGTGTAGACACCAAAACATCAATTTTAGGCTTAGAGGCGGATATCATAAGCACTTGTGAAGTGGAAGCATGATCTGTAGCAACCAAATGAGTCTCTGGATTTGGAAAAGGATCTGTCAACACAGCGAATGCACTAGAAGTCTTAAGAAGTTTTGAGACTTCAAAGAAGTGAGGACAGTCTCACGTAAAATGCTCCTCATTACAGATTAAACATGGATAATGAGGTTTCCTAGTCAAAGAAGAGGAATCATATGATTTCTCTTGAGGGGATGATTTTGTTTCTTTTTAGCTTTCCCCTTATTCTTTCTTCTAGGTTTCTTTTCATTCTTGCCTTTATTAGATGACACGAAATTTATTTCAGAAGTAGGAGTATTATCAGATGTAGTAGAATTTTGATTGGAAATGGCAAGTGTTTGACCAGATGGTCTACCTGCTGTTTGTGTGCTTGAAGAACCAATCACACCGTCACTAGCATGAGAGTCCTTACTCGATGAGGGTGGCGGAACAGTAAAAGTTGGTCTGGGTGCATTTGGAATTTTGTCATAGAGCATGCCAAACTAGGTGTAGATCGAGTCGAAGTATTGGGCGTGAGAAATTACTAGCTCTTCCATGACAACTCCTCATTTAGCCACATCCTCAGTGATAGATGGAAACAAGGATTTTATAAACCACTTAGCTAAAACCTGATCAGGAACATAAGTTTTGACCATTCGACGATGATGATGCCACTCATGAATATGATCAGAAATGTGAGTGACAGTAGTCTGTTTAAAGTTGGTCAATAGTTCTGTTCCAATTTCATATCTGATGGGTAATTGCAAGTGGGTTAAAAACGTGGTGGAAAAGACATAGTGTAACTGAATCATGATTCAGGGAGTTGGATGAACACCATAAATTAAAAGTCATAAAATGGTTGGATGGGTCTTCTCCAGGGTTTCCATTGAAATTCGGAATATCATAAGGCAATTTATGAGGAATCACTAGCCACCAAGGTGCATAAAGAATTGGATCATTGGTAAGCCAATTTAAATCTGGTAATTCAAGTGTTGCAATAAAAGGCAATTGTCTATCAAGGTAAGGTTGAGCATAACCAGGGTAAGATGGAATTTCCTGGGCAATAGGCCTTTTCATACCAGCATAAGGAATCTGTTGCTAGTAACCTTGATAGGGGTAGCTTTGTTGAGTAAATCCCGTATAAGGTGGTTGTTGAGCACCAAGATAAAAATTTTATTGTCCAAACCCAACATAGGCTTGTTGACCAAGACCTGGGTAAACTTTTTGTTGACCAAACCCAGCATAGGCGTGTTGACCAGGTCTAGGATAAGTTTGGTATTGTTGGAATTGTTGCTATTGATATTGTGGTTGCAATGGTTGTTGATTTAACGGTTGTTTCCCACCAATGTAAGTTTGACCAGGTTGTGAATATATTAAACCAGTATAAGTCTAAGTCATTCCAGTAAATGGTAAACTAGCCTGAGGTTGTTTGATTCCAGGCACAAACGGTTGTTGTAAAACTACTTGAGAAGACTAAATCTGTAAACCTGAAACTTGGGAGTCAGAGGTTGAAGGACCAACTTGCGAAGGTTGAGATACAATTAACTGAGCTTGTGACTGTGGTAAATTCATAATGATAGGCGTTTTAGGTATGGATGAAATAGATTCCATTGGTTGTGATGGATACACAAGTCTTGGTTGAACGAGCATTGTTGGCTACCACTGACAAATAGTCATTCTGGGCTGACCTAAAGATGATGTGTTATAGACATTTTTGGGCACTGCAACCCCAATCATACATGTCCATAAAACAAGGGCTTTCCAGTATGCATCGCACCTTTTACACTGAGCAAGTGAGATGCATCGCACCCTCTACACTGGGTAGTCTATATGGTCCAGTTTTGACTAGTTCTGAGCAGTTTTCCATGGAGAACTTCTGGGAGATGATGTAATCAGCTGACCTTGTTCCTTTAGGGTGTGAAGAAACACTTTTAGGGGCTTCTACCTGCTCAGTGTAAAAGGTGCGATGCATACTAGAAATCCCTTTGCACTGGGAAGTCTGTATGGTCCAGTTTTGACCAATTCTGAGCAGTTTTCCATGGAGAAATTCTGGGAGATGATGTAATCAGCTGACCTTGTTCCTTTAGGGTGTGAAGCAACACTTTTAGGGAATTAGAAGCCCTTGGTTTATGGACATGTATGAATGGGGTTGCAGTGCCCAAAAATGTCTATAACACGACGGCATATTTCCATATGGTTGCCCCCTAGAAAATGGAGGATAAGGATATTATGCATATTGTTCTCCGTATGGGGGTAATCCAGTGTAAAGTGGATACATTGGATGGTAACCAGATGAACCAGGTTGATATTGACTTGATGGATCAAGCTGTTTAGTATCGTAAGTGAAGAACTAGGTAAAATTCCTATAGAGGACATGGGTGAAGACCATGGACTAGAAGCAACACCTGAGTGGGTTCCAGAAAAAGATTGGTAACTCGGTGGGAGAGACATAACACCATTCAAATGTGACTCTAGTGTTGTGGTAAACATCGAAGAAGTAGCGACAAAGGATTCTGTCATAGCTGTAACAGATGGTACAGTCTGGGATGTTGATTCTTCCATAGTCAAATGTCCTAATAAATTTCCTAACGAATCAACGGGAGTCTAAAAGTAATCAAGATCAAAAGGAGTAATAAAATGAGGAGTATAAGGATAAAGATAAAGCCCGGGTCAAAAGCGAGTTGGAGTTCTGGGTGTTTCTTCTTCAAGTTCCTCTCCAATTGAAATCAAACCATGTGGAAGGATTTCATCATCATGTCCGAATATATTTCCGGTATTTGACTCTGTGATAAAGGGGAAGTCTCAACAGTTACAGATTTCTAAGAATAAACCAGTCGATTGTCTTCCGATATGGTAACAACTTCTGATTGTTCAACTTCAAGATCCAAGTGTTCTGGTAAAAGAACAACATGTTCAGGTTGGGCTTCTTGAACAACTTTTGGTTCAGAAGTAGCTTCTGGTTGAACTGTGATAGGTTCAGGATCAACTTCTGATTGAAAAGCTTCAGGTTCAGAAGTAATTTCTTGTTGAACAACTTTAGGTTGCGAATCAACTTCTTGTTGGACAACTTGGGTTACCGTTTCACTAGGTTCACTTTTAGTGTCCTCAAGTAACTCTAAAGGTTCCACCTCAGTAACATATGTACCAGTAATTGTAGGAGTAATTGAGTCATAGTACTTACCAGTATAGGTGACTCTGGTAATTCAAATGAAGAACTAGAAGTTTGTGATGTACTGGATTCATTCAAACAAGACTGCTTTTGCTGGCTAGGTGTAGCTTCAGAGGGTAAAGGTGGCTTACTCATTGTCCTCCGTGAATGACAGGGTAAGGGTTGATGTTCCTCCACAATTGCTGATTGATTTTATTAGAAAAAGAGATTAACAGAAAGAGGGTAATCTATGCAAAAGGATTACCAAGAAACTGTGAACTACAATATACTGCCTCAGTAAACCAAGGACTTAACATACTTGCAGGCAATCTACTTGAATGTTTGTTCAGTGTATCACAGTGTACAAGGCGACTAACTCGGTTACCTAAGTATGGATAGCAACCTAATGTATTCCTCCCATATATACCCGAAAGTATGTGGAGGTCCAATCTGTGTTAGCGTTATCTAATGTGAAACCGCATAGTGAGAGCATTCCTTTATACTTTTCGTACTATAACACCACCCTATATACCTGAAGGTACGTGGACGAGATATGATATACTTACGTGGAATGAAGTATCACACTCAGAATGTATCGCAGACAATTAATGATAGCTGTTATGTTTTATGACACCGGAACACTTCTCTAGCCTAGAACCTCTAAATGTTATTCATTAGGTGACAATGCTCCATTAGGTTAATTGAGATAAATTTTAAGTTGATATTGATTAAGAGTTTGTCTTTCAAGTTCACCGCGTGATGTCATTTAAATTCCTAGAATGCAACTATAATGAGAAACATTCTTTTCATTTGATTTTGAACAATGAAAACCTTAACTACAAGGGATAGAGCAATCAAAATGTTTAATCAAAGAGCATATAGCACATCTAATGCAATTTCCCTATACTATTCCTACAAGCACACACAAACCTCTAATTGCATAATACAAGTTTTTCTTTTCAATTCCCTTAATGTTTAGATGAATAAAAGGAAACTAAATGCACATACAATCAATCAATCTTTTTCACAAGGATGAAGACTTTACGACAATTCCTTTTTTAAAGAAATGAAGACTTTACGACACTTCCTTTTTAGAAAATATTAATTGACTATAGGCTAACTTTGACAATGAATTGATAATAATAAAGAAATCATTTAAGAAACACTAAACAATCAAGGCCAAAGTAGGCTAGGAGGAGAAATACAACTCGATTTCAGAACCACAAGAATCATTGATCTTTCAACAAGCAAAAAATAGAAACAACTTTGGAAACATCAAGCCAAAGGTGGGTTTTCTAGCCTAAGAAGAACCAACGCAAGCCAAAGAGGGAGACAATGCGCTGCAATGCATTGTCTCTAAGGCAAGGGTTGTTGTGCAACGCACTTTGTCAAGACCAACACTGCGCTGGTGCCAGAGAATCAAATGAAGAGACATTCAAGCACAATTTTTGACTAAAAACACTTCAAAAAGACTGAAATAAGATCAATAAATTCAAGCAAAGTCTACTAGGGTGTAATATGATGAGGGTAAGCCACCAAGAATGACAGTCGTGTCCCCAATATGGTCGCCAATTGTTTATATGGAATTTGCATCTATGGATAAACACATTTTCCCTAGGTGGGTGACTACACCTAGAACAACAGAAAGAAAGTAATTTAACCTTTTCTTATAGAATTTAGATGAGATGGAGGAACTCACTTGTAGTCTTTAGCTTCCTAGATCTCTTTTGAATCACTTTCGTTGCTCCCACTTGAACTTAATCCGCTCAAAAGTTACCTGTATCAAGAGAGACATAAACAAGAAAAAATCAAAGCATACATAATCTATCTACTACAAAACAATGGAATCGAAGACATTTAAACACATAATCATCACATATATGAAAAATTATATGAGAAAAGGAATAAGCTCTTTATTAATGTAGAAGGAAGAGTATCACCCAATACAGTTCGATCTTGTGCCACTCCTCCAGTTTCAGTCCAACCCTCACCACATCAAAAGCACACAACTCTAGCAGCATGACATTGCTTAACATAAACTCAATTCTCAAATCAATAGAATCTCCTTACAAACTTCAAATTCTATCCCCCTGATCACTATGACGAGTGTTCAATTTATAGGAAATGGAGGTGGTTTTGTCATAAATACAGGTATTGAATGGCCTTCCAAACTTGGAGTTAGTTTCCATGGAGCAAGGGATGAGAGGATGGGAGTTAAATGGATCCTCAACCTATCCAATTTTGAGCTCATAGGAGGAGATAAGAGATGGGATCTTTCTAGAATCATCTAGAATGAAGGAATATTCCTAGAACCCTATGCAAATTTGAATCAATCTCGCCCAATGCAGGTCAAAGAGGGCCTAAGTGAACTGTAGTGCTAGCCACAGTGGACCTACCTGCTTTGCAGTGCACTATCTCAAGGCTTAAGCTGCACTGGTGTCCCAAGGAGGCATTTCAGCAAGGCTTCAGCCTAGGAAACTTTCATGGATGGAAGCATTCAATGAGATGACTTGTCTAGGGCTTGTAAGAACTGAATTAGGGTTTGATGAGCCCTAATAGTACTAATCTAAATGTCAAGAGTGATGTGCCCAAATAGACCTGTAACACTAAGGAAAGACAAGTTAGGTAGGAGACATCTACATGGTGAAGATCTATAAAAGGGTTGTAGTATTCTCCTATATTTCAATAATACAAAATGCATTGTTTTCCTATACCTGTGTCTATTTAATGCATATGTATTTCAATGCCTTCTTGACTCATTGATCAAAGATATTAGTCGATGATATTTGTATCTTGTAGTTATCATGCTTGTTATAATTGTTTTGCAGGTTCCATTTATAGCATTTGGAGTTGGAGCTAAAGTTCACAAGCAAGGAGAAGAGGAAAACTTGTGTTGGACTCAATGTAAGTATTTCCTCCATGTTCTAATTTCTCTAAGGAAAGCAAAAGTATTTTGTTCTTGTTTTTTCTAGATCAAGCCACTAGATCTAGGGAGTTCAGTTTTGACTGCATAAGAGAATTTTTTGTCAAACAATAATGACCCTTGGGATTGGGTATTCATCTCTGACCATGAGTTTAGCTTTCACTTCTGATATAGAGTAAAATCGTGTTCCCTTTTTTTATGCATCAAATTGAGAATATAAGGCATCAAATGCTAAGTTGGTGTTCACGTGGCCACAACGCCCCTGAAAGTTTGAAAAAAATAGGTTTCCTATTGCTAAAATTTTATTTTGGTGAATAATTGTATGGATTTACTTCATTTTCATATTTTTTTCCTCCTCGAAGTCAAATTTTGTGAGAGAATTTTGGTTGATCCTTCTTGTTACATGTAATTAATCTAAACCCATGATAAATTGGGATATGACATTATCAAAATTTTCTAAATACTTAGTGATGTTACTATGTCCTACCATCTTTTCAATTGTTTATATTCAAATGTGATTTTTCCCCTTTTTTCTCGAACTTGAATTTTCCCCTTTTTCATCTTTCTTACTCGATTTCATAAAACCTCAAATATCAGCATATTGATTATCATCTCTTTATGTTCACTCATTTATTATATAATCTGAATTTGCGATGCCTTTATACACAGTCAAATTAAATGATAGATAAAAAAGTGTTCTCTCTAGTTAATATTTCCCCCTAGTTAACATTTAGGATACCCATTATTGGAGTATCAACCCTCCATGATTAAAAATCCAACACTCCTATATGATATCTTATAAGCTCATGAGCTCAATATAGGTTATCCTTAATATCCCAATATCATATATCAACATATTGATTAAACTATTGAATTTCAACTCCAAAAAACCTTCAAATTTTGATATATGATACACCATATCATTGTGCCAACTTATTTTCAAACATCTAATACGCTTTACTGTGTGGCATTGTGATGACATGGGACATGACACATGTCACTCACTTTCTATGTTTCCATAAGATGATTTCACATTTTCCACATTACACATATCATCCATGTGTCATTGCCACACCACACAGTGTGATGTCACTCAAAGAAAGCTTCAATATCGGCATATATGGTTACTTAATAGTGGTATATCATTAAGAAACCTTGATATGTCAATACTTAAGATGATTAAGGAATCTGGTTAAGTTTTAACTAATTCGTTAAGGATAAAATTAAGGTATATGAAACAATGGATTAGGGATAAGCACAATATGTTTTAAAATTGGTTGTGATCAAATATTGTCATGTTAAATGAATTAGTCATCACTACTAAGTTTCAATCAAATCTTGAAATTAAAAGGTATATGTTCTTTATGATGACATTTACAAATAATTGACTATCATTTAAGAGATACAATATGAAATATAATCGCAACCATACCCCTATTCATATCCTGACTGATACTCAAAAACCATACATAGTTTTCATACCTAGCTTTGATTACCAGTATTCTAAGCACCATTACTTATTTTTTTTCTACTCAAACTAGCCTTGAACCATTTCCATTGAAGTAATTATTGTTCATTCAATTTAATGCAAGATTTAAATTTTATTTCAGATTCTAAAATGCCTCCTAAGTAAACAAAAAAAATTACTTAAGGTGGTTGACCGTTTGAAGGATGATAATAATAACCAAAATTTAACTCTATTTCTGATACTTCTTACAAAATCGACAAAAATTCCATGAATTGGGGAAATATGTTCATCTACATCAAGTAGGGAAATTGTAGTGATGATGATGCAGGAAAATTCACCTCTTCATGCAAATTATGGCTCTCTACTTCAAAGATATCAATGCAATATTGACATCAAGGTGCCCATACACCTTCAACCACTTTTTGATCTCATTCTTTATTCCTGCAATAAAACAAACAAACAAAAAATATATTCACCCTCACTTGTGATATTTAAATCTCATGTCATTTAATTTCAAACCCATATACAAGATTTGAAATTATGCTTAATTCAAGATTACACATAGAATTTGAATTCTTCATTCATGCATACACACAGGGAAAATTTGTGAGCATAATGAAAATTCCTTTCATTATAAAATCAAGTCCATGCAATTACAGAAATATTCATCCCTCTCTTCCCCTGATCTCACATTCATTTTGGCCATTAGTTCCAATTGCTTGTAAGCTTACAATAAATGGAATTAAGAAATGAAATATATTTTCGAAATCCTAAAATCACTCCATAGGGTATATTTTCCTAAATCCTCAAAACACTCCACAAATCATCCATAAATCACTCCATAAACATATTTTTCTAAATTCTAAAATCACTCAATCTATCCCTAGAATCTCTCACACTTTTCAAGGTAGAATTTCTTTTTCCTTATGACAAAATGTCACATATCCATAGTTTTTCACCTATCCATAAATTTTCTAAGACGATGACTCATCAGTTCTAAAAATCATAAAATATCTCAACTCAAAAAATACAATTTATTTACATAGAAGAATATAAATTATTATAAAAAATAAAGACCCCTTTTTGAAGCTTTTTCACATTAAAGACTTAATGGCTTGGAAGCTCTAATGCTCTTGTATCAGACTCCCAAGATAGAAAAATCTCATGACCTCCTCGTCATGCATCATCAATTTATGAATCCTCGAGGACCCCAAACTTTAGTTTGTAATTTGTCATCCACTTCATTATGTTGTTGCTCCACTTATTTCGTTGTTGCTTCCTTTGTCTCTCCAGGTTTCCAAACTTTAAATTGTATCCTTCCTTTGATTTGGCTGATGTATACTTGAGTATCCAAATGTAGCATATTGCTAACTATCTTCTTCCTTCTACATTACCTTTGTTTGGACACTCTCTTCATCAACATCCAAATCTCATTAATTTCTTCATCTAACTTTATTCTTGGTTGCTGGAATCTTTTGTTTTCAACTTCCATTTGTTGTATTATTTCTTCCTTCATGCTATTGTTGTATGACACTCTGATATGTTGCTCTAAATCAACTTCAACTAGGCCAGCAACCTCTATGTAGTTGCTTGTATCTCTTGCTAGCCATTCCTCTAAATACTTGATCTCTAGCTCAAAATCCTTAAACACTAAATTTGAATGTTTTACTTGAGGTTTAATGTTATATTTAGAAATAGATTGGATTCTATTTATTTAATTATTTCTTCGTGTTCATATTCAATTTCTATGTCTGCATTCATAGAAAATTTATTAGTTTCATAAATATGAGATTATTGGATCTCATCAACTGCTACATTCTCTTCTTCACCATGGAATGGTCCTTGTTCTGGTGCATAATAGTGCACTTTTTTTGCCTCATACTCAGCTTCTTTGAGTTCCCCTTATTTCAACCAGGTTCTTATCATGTTCCTCATCTTCTTCCTTAGATTTATTGCAAACAATTCCTTAAATTCCCATTTAACTTTCTTCTTAAAAATCCATCTGCATTTATGGTATTCAAATTCTTGTTGTAGTAGCTCCATAAGCACGTTTCAAATGTGCATTCATCTCAGTCACTTCTTTCTCAAATTCTACAACCTTCACCTTCCTCTTTATATCATTTTCCTTGACATCTTCTTTCCTTCTCCTGTGGCTTTCACCTGAACCTTTATAATGACCCTCTATGGTCAGCCTCCTCTCTATCTTTGTGAGCTTCTCCGTGCTCAATAGTGAACTGCAACCAAGCCTCTCCTTTTTAGCAAGTATCCTCTTTGTACTACTCAATACCTCATCAATCATTCTTCACTAGATTTATCTTTTGGTATTTTCTTTGGTTCTCTCCTTAGAACCTTCTTGAGCACTCCTCTACTCTTTTGGTTGTTGCACTTACTCAATTTACTTCTTTTGAGAATTTCTACTTGTTCCCGGCTTCCTATACTACAAGATTCTTTTTCCACAATTCGTACTTCACTTGTTCTATCTATCACAACTTACAAGCTATGATCCACTATTACTCTCCTTCAGTTGCTACCCACAAACATCAATTCCTCCACACAAATCAAAGACCATTTTACCTGTTGCACTGCCACAATTCTAATTTTTGTATAAACAACTATCTATTCTTCCAATATCAAAGAGCATGATCCTCTCTAACTCTCTTCTTTGAAGAGCTAACCAACTCTCATACCACTTGATTTAGAAAAAATCACCTCTTCCTGCAAATTTTTACTCTCTACTTTAGGGATGTCAATGCAATATTGACATCAAGGTGCCCATACACCTTTAACCACTTTTTTATCTCGTTCCTTGTTCCTGCAAAAAAACAAACACATAAAAAACCTATGTACCCTCACTTGTGATATTTAAATCTCATATCATTTAATTTAAAACCCATATAGAAGATTTGAAACTCTGCTTAATTCCAAATTACACATGAAATTAGAACTTTTCATTCATGCATACACACAGAGACAATTTGTGAACATAATAAAAATTCCTTTCATTAATAAAATCATGTCCATACAATTACATAACGATTACAGAAGTATTCATTCCTCTCTTGGCTTGATCTCACAATCATTTTGGCCATTAGTTCTCATTGAAGCTTACAATAAATAGAACTAGCATTTGCACCAGATGTTGCAAAGGAAACGCCGTAAGGCATAAATTGAAGAAAGCAAATAGAGCAAAAAAACACTTTGATAAAGAATAAAAATATATTAAACACTCAAATCAATGTCCCATTAACTAGAACCACTTAGTAGACATTCCATATGAAATGGGCATATGATCCAAGAACATTGTTGTATAAGAGAGCCAATTAGTGAGCTAACATAAGTATAAATGGTTTCATATACTAAAATCCACAGGTCTAACAAATCTTGTTTAGCCATTTAAGATATAGAAGCTATCTTGTTTAGCCATTTAAGATATAGAAGCTTCAAAACCTTTGTATATGAGTTATTGTCAAAGGACTGCCCTTGTCCTCAAAAGCATTACCACTAGTACCAAGCATTACCACTAAATTTTGAATTTTTTCAGGTTCGCCAAATTCCAAACCTGAAGGTTTCATCGAACCCTTGACTTAGCTCCCCACAACATGGTGCAAGTTGCATAATTCAGTTTCACTCAATCGTTGAATTTCTATGTTTTTCACCCACAATGCATGATCTACAAATCTCCCAATTCTTAGAGAACGAGAGAACAAAATTACCTTCAAATCAAAATTTTACCAGAAAATCAAATTCCCAAAGCATACATGTCTTTCTATTTTGTATAACAGAATCCTATAAATTCTGCATTTTTCGTAGTCAGCACAGTATGTTGTATACATGAGATAGATTTGGGCAACTGTATTCATGTCAAAGTTGACAGCTAGTCCACATTTTAAAGATTCAGGAAAAAAGATTCAGGAAAAAAGGCAAAATATACTGCATCACAGTCTAACCCAGATCGAGATGAACATAAGCTTTATCAAAATATCATATACAATTAAGTCTCCCATTTACAATTATAAATCTATACAGCACATGGCCACCTTGAGCAAATGAATCATTCACCTAGGTCAAAAATAGGAAATTGCATTTTGTCATTTGCTAAGCAAAACGAAGACTGCCTAGCCCCCTTGACCAAATAAACCGTCCAACTAGATCATAAGATGAGGAATTTGCATTCCTGTCATTTTAAGTAAAACACAAAATTGCATGTCTATGCGGGTCAAATGAGCTTCATTCCTAAAATACTATTAGCAAACCTAGTAAAACATTAAAATGGTCCCAAAATCCTACCATCAGCCAAGAAAGTGCAACAACCACAACGAAATGCTTTGGGGTTAAAACGACCAAAAAGACATGAAGACACTGGATACTCTTCAAATAAAAGAGAAACAATTGAAAAAAACAAAAATGACACAAAGAGAGACAAAGAAAAGTAGGGAAACCTAACAGATATAGAGGAAAAGAAAAATAAGAGGAGGAATTGAGTATAACTGATGAAAAGTGAAATAACTGATGATAAAATTTCAGCAGATTTCAACAGTGAAAATTAGCAGAATTTAGAAGCACCAATCAGAAAATGTGAAGCACCACAGAAATTAAGTGACTAGCAAAACATCAAATTTCGAAGTTCACATGCTCTGTTTCAAATCCTCTATATAAGTTTTGCCTGTCAATTGACATTCCCAATCTGGTTAGGGCATTTCAAGAAAGTCTAGAGGGTGGATAGATGAGCAATTCAAAGCACAACCAAAGACAATTTGACCTTGCAGATGAGAGAAATTTTAAACCTGTAAAATGGATGGTTAAAGCCTAAGCGACCACAACAATAACAACAAAAAAAATTTCAAACACAAATAAGATTCCATGTAAATGTAAGCACTGCAAATATTAAATTAAGAGGGGACAGAAAAGAGTGAAGTTAAACGAGAAGGCTAACAGAGAAGGCTATAAAAAGGGTAAATGGGGAGGCTAACAACAAATCAAAATGTAGCGAAGAAAGACACCAGAAACGAGAAAGCTAGACAAAACATAAAAGCAAAACTAATTAATGATTTTACCAAAATGGCACTAATCCTCAACCAAAATTTAATGCAATTTGTAGCCCCACTAGCCTATTTTTTATCATATACAGTATCTAACATTGCCTGATTGTGCTGTGCTGCAACAGGGACAACATCTTTGCCTTAGAACCCCAAGCCTGAATCATAAATAAAGTAATCAGTTGTGTTTCTTTATATCATGCAACAAAAATCAAAGCAAATTAGGATTTAAGAGATCGAGGAACTTACACTCACCATTCATGTTGATGCCACAGTCTCTGTCAGGTCTGGTTTTAGTTTTTTGTTTACCTCTGAAGTGCTTCCATCCAATGTTGAGGCAAACCTGAGATAAACAAACAAAAATAATCATTTTTTCAATATTAAACAAGAAATGCCCTCAGGTATGCATCCATATAAAATAAAGTTTCAATTAAAGCTTAATTTATGAAATGCACAAAGGCAAGAAACAAATGTGATCTTCATCATAACATACAAAGCAAACAAATAATATTGTTCAAACACAATAATTGAAATAGGAGTTTACCTTGCAGCCCTTGCCTTTTTCTTGTCATCTTCCAAGGAAGCAAATTTCACATCCACTCCAAGAACACAATCATTGAAATAGGAGTTTACCTTGCAGCGCTTCCCTTTTTCTTGTCATCTTCCAAGGAAGCAGATTTCACATCCACTCCAAATCTAGCCAAACGAGCTTTCTTCTTTGCTTCATCATCAACAGATGAGCACAAAGTAAGTCCAATAATTTGGGCATTGTCAGATTCCAATTATTCTAAAGTAAAACAAATGTGTATCATAATTTTGGATAAAAATATTAAGCAAATTAAACTGACAATAAATTAGACACACAGAAGATAAGGAAAATAGCATCATAATCTCAGGAATATAGAGAATAAATTCCTGAATTTTCAAAGAACGGACCTCTCAGCCCTTGCTTTCCTCTTTTCTTCTTTCGATATTTTTGTTTCTCCTAGACCAGGAGAGGTAGGCTTTGGAGTACCATTTACTGACTCACCAAATCTGTCAATAAAACATACCCAAAGGTAATTTCTGTCAATTAAGAGATGAAAGATATTGAGTTATAAGATTGGGGACCATGTGCACTGACCATTCAATACAGAAATTACTTCCATAGCAATTAATCACTTTAAAGACTAGAGCAAAGTCCAGTAGCACCAAAACTGACACAGTCCATCAAACTTAAAAAACACAAATTATGGCCAAACCGAGTTTAAAATAAAATACAGCATATATTTAACAGAGATACAGAACAATTAAGTTAAACAAACATAAACCTTAAAAATGCTAGAATCCCTATAACCTAAATCATACAACGAGATTTTCCCACAATTCCGAAGGGTGGCATTCCAGGTCTGCAGCAGCAATTAGTGCCAGAACAAATAGTCATCATATATAGGGTCATTTTATATACAGGGATTATCCACTGCACTCCATGCCTTCAAGGACCAACCCTTCCAGCTAGCTGCAGTACCAGTACAAGTCTCGAGAATCATCTGTCTCGCATGACATGTTGCCCTCTGACAGCAGAATCAATGTAAACAGGGTTTTTATGGTATGCAAAATGATACAGGAGCCTCATTAATGGTGATCTACTTCCTCTGTTGTCGTAGATCTCAAAAACTCTCTACTAAACCCTGGTTGCCTCTTCCACTACATGGAGGGCATTCTGAAACTAAAGGACGCAAGGGAAGCAAAGTGTCAGCTGGGAGTCCTGCTTCTCCTGGACTTTCAAGTCTAGGCCAGCATTTCACATTTTCAGAGATAGAAGAAGCTACCAAAAACTTTGATGAGAGTTTGGTTCTGGGTGTAGGTGGGTTTGGTAAAGTGTTCACGGGGATGCTTGCAGATGGAACCATAGTGGCTGTAAAATGGGGAAATCGAAGCTCTGCACAAGGCATGGCAGAATTTCGGACTGAAATTGAAATGTTGTCTAAGTTTCACCACCGTCATCTGGTTTCTCTTATTGGCTATTGTGAGGAGCATTCTGAGATGATTTTGGTTTATGAGTACATGGCCAATGGACCTCTTAGGAAACACTTGTATGGATCAGATCTTCCTCCTTTGTCATGGAAACAGAGACTTGATATATGCATAGGGGCCGCTAAGGGTCTTCATTACCTTCACACAGGAGCAAAGCAGGGAATCATTCACCGTGATGTAAAGACAACCAACATTTTGTTGGTTGAAAATTTTGTGTCCAAGGTGGCAGACTTCGGGATTTCAAAGATTGGACCTGATCTAGATCAAACCCATTTGAGTATTGTTGTCAAAGGTAGCTTTGGGTATCTTGATCCTGAGTACTTCAGAAGACAACAATTGACAGAAAAATCTGATGTCTATTCCTTTGGAGTAGTGTTTATGGAGTTACTGTGTGCAAGGACGAACATGTTTTGGACCAGGGGATTTGGGAAGATTTATATGGGCATTCTCCCTAGCAGTGGCCAAGAAATCGCAGTAGCAGTGGCCAAGAAATCGCAGGGAAATGCATAACGAAAGTGTTCAGGTAAGGAATGACAGGGTTAGTGGGACGCATGTAGCACTGGAGCCCAGTTCAGCTACGCGGATGAAACTATTCGACCCGATGCCAAATGAGACGCCCAAACCATTTGGGCAACCCCTTTGAATCAATGGGCTGAAATTGTTGCAATCGTCTAACATATAATTGTGTGGCTTACAAGATGACAGGTAGGCAGAGAGGGGAGTTGATTTCAGAGGGAAACGCCTTACGGCGTAATTATTATCTAATTTTAAGATTACGATGAAGTTAGATACCAAATTGTTGTATAATTTTTTTTGTTTGCAAGACCATGGATTTATTTTTTAACACAGATTTATTTGCACACAGTTGTGACTATATTTAAACAAACATAGATACTTTTTCTAGTTTTGAAAAAAAACATACTCTTAACTATTATAACCCATAATCAACTTACAAACATTCCCAAAAACAAAAATAAAACCTATAATAATGTAATTACAACGTGAATCCAATACATTGCCTTTGCTTTTCAAATCAGCAACGCAAATGTCTTGTAAAGGATCTGCATCGCTTGCACACACAATAACAATACTATTTGCAGCGTATGATAAGATCACTATTACTGCAAGTGCTAACACCGAAAAGGATTCCATGCCTGCAACACACTATTTTTCCTTTCTTCGATTCCAAAATAATAGAGACGAACTGAATTTGAATTTGATCAAGAATGAAGAGTGTTCCAACCTTTTTATAGCACGCCTAAATGGTTTTATTTTTTATAATTTAAAAATTGAAGTCCAGGAAATATAAAGATACTCACCCAGGGCTATATGTCGATCCACCGCACAGTACGAACACATTCCGCCGCATATGAGTGTGTCAGAGTTGTGGTTGGTTAGAGTCGAAAGAATATATAAAGCTCAAGTAATGCATGATCCACCGAACCGCTTCTGCCGCATATGACTCTGCCATAGTTTTGCCGCATATGAAACTATTCGACCCGATGCCAAATGAAACCCCCAA
The DNA here is from genome assembly GCA_000404065.3 of Pinus taeda. NCBI lineage: Eukaryota > Viridiplantae > Streptophyta > Pinopsida > Pinales > Pinaceae > Pinus > Pinus taeda. The sequence continues at coordinate 119,250 of APFE030525696.1, forward strand.
ACCGTTTGGGCAACCTCTTTGAATCAACTGAAATTGTTGCAATCGTCTAACATATAATCGTGTGGCTTACAAGATGACAGGTAGGCAGAGAGGGGAGTTGATTTCAGAGGGAAACACCTTACGGCGTAAATATGTATATTTTCTAATATTTAATCATAAATTCACTTGTAATACAAAAATGAATAAAATGGAAAACAAGAAAGTGAAACCCAAATGTATGTATGAAAATGATATGATAAAAGGTTAATGGGATGATGAAATGTAAGGAATAGTGAAGAAAAAGTGTTAGGATATTCCGACACATAGGAAATAGTTAAGTTTAACTTGGTCTAGTATAGAGTTAGGTATAGAGTTAGGTAAAGTGTGTTTCTTTACCGTTGTACATTTTGT